>CAKOBI010000174.1:0-43715 GCA_932526625.1 Rhingia campestris
ACGAACCACACAAGATTTTGAGAAACTGTCTGAGCAATATATTGTGACAATGTCATTTTCTGTATTTCATTGCCATAAGGCCTATATTTTGAGGATATTAATTTAAAGGATAGGATGGGATAGGGTATTCAACGATCCGCATAGCGGATTGTAGCCTCTCATATGTTTTTATTTTTTGTTTGATTGTGTATCTTTCTCTACACTTTTGGGAAAATTTTCTTTTCGTTCACTTTCGACGTGTTCAGATCCTTTGCGATCTTAATATGGAAGATTCCGAAAAGAATCACGGTGCCACGCCAAAACGCGGAATATCCGCAGCGCCGAATTCTCTTCCAGAACCAAGGGTCTTTAAGACTGGTAGCAGGGGCTCTGAAGGGATTGATCGAAATGGTAGGGAAGTTAGAGAGGGGGCGTATTCGCTCTGGGGAAGTCCAGAGGAGTACACCCGAAAAACTGACCCGACAAGAAGACGACAGACTAAAACGCCTTTGGACATGACCGACCTTACAATGTACTCGTACGATTTTATGAGGCTTAACCTTGATGAGACAACAAACAACAGAATCGACGACAACACGACGAAAGCAAAAGCAGCTCCTCTTATGGATATAATTCGTGAAACATCATCCAGGAGTGAGCTACGAGCTCAGCTTACTGACGACGAGGACTATGGACAGGACAAAAACCAACGAACTTCGACAACTAAACGAAAGCCCATGGAACGTCAAGACGCTATGAACAGAGAACAGATTGAACATACCATTAACGAACACAAAACGAGAAAACAGGTACGAACAGACCACAACTGACTTACGATACAGAAGACTGTGACGTACGTAAACAGACTCAAATTGAGGACGAACAAATTACCTTACGCATACACGATGTAGTCTCTGGAGCTGTACAGGATAATCAGGCCAAATTGGTGTCTGCATTTGAACTATCCTTACAGGGCCTAATGGTAACTTTTAAGGATAGTTTAAAAGCAGTCAACGACAAAATTAGCCAGTTAGAGACCTCCTTTACAGCTCAAAAAGACACACCAAATACGACGAATCGACAAGAGACGTTTACTAGGGAACTTTACGATACGTCAACTTTACCACCTATAGACAGAAGGAGACGAGTTACTATGGACCTTTACGATACGCTAAATTCACCACTGCTAAACAGAACAAGTCGAGACACAAGAACAGACACAGAGTTAGGAAGAGAGAGATACAGAAAACCAGAGGTACCGTTATACAAGTGGGGGGTTAAATTTGATGGCACTTCGAAAACGATGTCTGTGGAGAGTTTTCTTTTTAGAGTAGAAACACTTCAGAGGAAAAGTGGGATCTCCGATGGTCAACTCTTCGACCAATTCCATCACCTTTTGGCGGGACCTGCCGAAAAGTGGTTTTGGCAATTCCTTGAGGAGAATCAAGGTGACCCCGCCCTTAATTATCATGACCTCAAGGCTGATCTTTCAAGACAATTTAGGCACAATAAGAGAGATCATGAAATCTTAAGAGCTATTATGGAGAGGAAACAGTTACCCCAAGAGTCATACAACGACTTTTACTCCGACATACGATCTCTGACGCTACAAATGGCAACTAGACCTCACGAACTTGACCTTATAGACATAATACGACAAAACGTGAGAGACAGAATAGCCACGTTAATATTTGGGTGCTCGATCAGAACACTCCAAGACCTAAGGGACCAATGCAGGAGAGGTGAAAAGCATTTACACAGTAGGGAACAAAAATTTAGACGAAACATTAACGAAATAGACGAACAATTCGACCAAAGGACCAAAAACGAACTATAAGATACAATGGATGATGACGACCTCGAAATTGCTGCATTCCAGCAGAACCGACCAAACCGACCAAATAACTACACTAAAACGGACAAACAAAATAGGACCGAAAGACCAAATACAAACAGAACGGACATGTATAGAACACCAATGACATCGACAACAACTCCACCGGCATGTCCGTCTCCGTTTCACACTTTAACGTGTTTCAGCTGCGGACAGGGAAATCTAAGTTTCCAATGCACTAAGTGTCAGGAAAACATGAAAATCGACAGGGCATCCGGGAGCAACCTGTCGATGAGCATAAGTGTCCCTACGAAGCAGGAAAACCCGGACTATTAACTATTTTAAAAAGAGAAGCGCTTGGAGCTCGGCTGTTGTGCTGGTGAGAAAACCTGGGAAAAACAGACTGTGTCTGGATTCACGAAAAGTGAATTTAGTCACAAAGAAAGACGCATACCCGCTTCCCCACATTGAAGGCCTCCTGAGCCGTCTTCAGGATACAAAATTTATTGCAGGTATCGACCTGAAGGATGCATTTTGGCAGATTCCTCTGGAGCCAAAATCAAGGGAGATGACAGCCTTCACAGTCCCTGGACGGTCGTTATATCAGTACACGGTAATGCCGTTCGGCCCGTGCAACGCCGCCCAGAGAATGTGTCGGCTCATGGGCAAAGTCGTTCCCTCTCGTCTGAAGGAGAACGTCTTTGTCTATCTCGATGACCTCTTGGTTTGCTCTCCGGATTTCGAATCACATGCCAAAATGTTAGAAGAAGTTGCGAAATTGTAGGAAACCAGATAATACAAAAATATAAATATGAAAGGAAAATTTTAATCTGAAATGAAAACAGGAACGAAAAAAAAATCTTAAACAACGAACATGATTGTGAACTAGGCTGGTAGGTTGCTCCCAGAGGCGACCAAAAATACAAAAGGTCTTGCCGGATACGGCCAGTTTATAGGCATATTTTCGTCCGGTTTATAGTCGGGTTATAAATCCTTGCAGCTCAGAATATTTTATTCACAAAAATCATATTATTTACTCATTAGATAGCAAATTGTTTAACTTAAATTTTAAGATTAAAAACTAATTTTTGTGAATAAAATTCAGTGAGCTGCAGGATTTTGTGTGTTTGCTATAAACCGATCTCATGGGTGGTATGTGCGAGAGCGAGATGTCGGCGGATGTGACATGCAGAGGATTTTTTTTCGCCTACATTTGGCATTAAAGAAAGTGACGTATGACTGTATGGACGTGGGTGGTGCTGGCACTCGTGAACAATTTTATATACTCGTAAACTGAACAAGTAAAAGTTAAGTTTTGTTCGGTCGGAAACTACCAATAAAGTGATATTGGGTTAAGACAGAGTGACCCTAGGACGTGCTTGAGACGAAAGATACTTGCCATACGAAAGCCTTTATCTGGGCGGCAACGTTATTTGCTCGCACGAGGCACTCTGCGAAACTGAGCTCCACCACCCTAGTTTCAACCACGCCGCGTCTGATAGTCAGAATGAAAAAAAAAGAAAATATCGTCAGCGCAACTGAGACCGGCTGTTTATACCCTATCCCATAGGGGGGTATATTAGTTTTGACATTAAGTTTGTAACATAGAGAAATAATTTCGATACATATACCTCAAAGTATATGGATCGATTCAGAATCGCTAGCTGAGTCGATTAAGCCATGTCTGTCTGTCCGTCCGTCCGTCCGTCCGTCCGTCCGCCCGTCCATCCGTCCGTCCGTCCGTCTGTGTGTCACCGATTTTTGGGCCTTAAATTTTGAGCTAGAGTGTTGAAATTTGGTATATAGACTCTCTGGCTGACGAAGCAGAACAAGTGTAAAAAATTTTGAAATCCGCCCACTGCCACGCCCCCTTTTTAGAAAAACTTATTTTTTGGCCAAACCGTAAGGAATTTCAAAAAGTGTCTTTGCAACATATTTAGACAATCGTAATATCTATATTTCGTTCATACAAAGTTTTTTGCCACGCCCACTTTTTGGGGGCGTTTTTAGTAAAAAACGCTTTTTGTCCAAATTTTAAAACTTTCGAAAAAATTTTTGATGCAAATACTTCCGCAATGGTAATATAAACATTTTGTCCATAGATCATTTTCACCTACGCCCACATTTTGGGGGCGTTTTCTTACAAAAACCATTTGTATACCCCATCCCAAGGCATTAGCAATAGAAATACGTTGTTTTTTGTCGAACCACACAAGATTTTGAGAAACTGTCTGAGCAATATATAGTGACAATGTCATTTTCTGTATTTCATCGCCATAAGGCCTATATGTTGAGGATATTAATTTAAAGGATGGGATGGGATAGGGTATTCAACGATCCGCATAGCGGATTGTAGCCTCTCATATGTTTTTTTTTTGTTGTTGACGTTTGGAGTCTTCCCCGTGGTCAGTGAAAGCCGTGAAGAAGACCCCCCTCCCTTCCTGCTGTCTGGAAGAAGGAACCCCTTTGCCAAGTTTTGTTTGAGTGTGTGTATTCCTCTACCGGAATTAAAACTCACAATTCGTCAAATTAAAGAGGTCGTACGCGTGACTCGGTGAGAGAATATCGAAGTTATACGTTATACCCTCGCACACGTGTTGGTACCCAAGGACATACATTACATACATATATGTATACGCACTCTGCAAAAAGGAAAAACATAATAAAGAGAAAAGAAGAAGGTAAATCCACCAAAACGCATCATTAACGTCATCGGCATTTCTGCCTACCGATCGCACGCCACGGCACCCAACACCCAAACGCCGCGGCCACTTACCGGCATATTCACCACAACGACCGTCAGCGAAGATCACATCCACGTGAAGTGTCCCCTAGAGGGCCATCCTAAAAGATAAGTAGTTGGTCAATTTATTTGAATTTGTAAGCCTACTGTTCAGGTTGTTTCCCTATTTCTTTTCCCTTTATTTAAATAACACAAAAAAAAGAACGAAATCGATATTGCTCAAGAGAAAATATCCCAGGAGCAAAAACCAAGGTGGAAAGCGGTGCACCCAGTAATCACCTTGCGGAACGGGTTAGAAGAGTAACCCTTAATTAGGGGTAAGTTCTGTGTAAAAGAAAACAAAGTGAATAGAAATTGGGACATTTTTTTCTTGAAAGTAGAGTAAAAGTAGAGATTGACCATATAGATTTAAAGTGAAAGGAGGAAACAATATATATATGAAAGAGAAAATAACACAACTACGAAAAGATAATAACTTAAATGAATTACACACAATTTTAAAGATACATTAATTTAACCTGAAGTACACGTAAAACACGTAAAAGATAGCAAAATTAAGCTTAAAAGTAAATTAACAGAAAGA
Organism: Rhingia campestris; assembly: GCA_932526625.1. Lineage (NCBI taxonomy): Eukaryota > Metazoa > Arthropoda > Insecta > Diptera > Syrphidae > Rhingia > Rhingia campestris. Next base: position 5,140 of record CAKOBI010000174.1, read on the forward strand.
AAAGAAACAAATTGAAAAGCTGTTGTGTTTAAAATATTAAAAAGTTCCTTAGACATACAATTAAATATCTTGTAATGATATACATATGTAGGTGAAATTCGCTTATGTACAGATATGTCCAGGTATCGTACAGTGTATTGTTTATACCCTATCCCATAGGGGGGTATATTAGTTTTGATACTTAGTTTGTAACATAGAGAAATAATTTTGCTACATATACCTCAAAGTATATGGATCGACTCAGAATCGATAGCTGAGTCGAATTAGCCATGTCTGTCTGTCCGTCCGTCCGTCCATCTGTCTGTTCGTCAGCGGTTTTTTGGGCCTTAAATTTTGAGCTAGGATAATGAAATTTGGTATATAGGATCCTCGTCTCTGCCTACAGAACAAGTGTAAAAATTTTTGAAATCCGCCCACTGCCACGCCCCCTTTTAAGAAAAACTCAGTTTTTGACCAAACCGTAAGGAATTTTAAAAAAGTTTCTGAACAACTTATTTAGACAATATCAATATCTATATTTCGTCCATATAAAGTTTTTTGCCACGCCCACTTTTTGGGGGCGTTTTCAATAAAAAACTGTTTTCGGTCAAATTTTAAATTTTTTCGAAAAAAATTTTGATGCAGAATCATTAACATTATTAATATGAACATTTCTTCTATATACCATTATAACACACGCCCACTTTTTGGGGGCGTTTATATATAAAAACCATTTTTATACACTACCCCATAACATATGCAAGAGAAAACCTTGTCTTTTGTAGAACCGTTAAAGTGTTTTGTAAGCAGTCTGAAGAATTTTTTGTCACTATATCATTTTTTCTATTTATCCACATCGTGTTTTTAGCCATGTCCCCTTTTTTGGGGATTTTAGTTTTATGGATAGGATGGGATAGGGTATTCAACGATCCGCACAGCGGATTGTAGCCTTCTCATATGTTTTTTTAAAAAATTCTTCTATTTCTTATCCGACCCATCCTCAATGCTAATTTATTATTATAAATACATACATTTATATATACTACCTATACATATTTTTCTGAAGCATCGTTTGTTTCAAATAGAGTTGAAAGAATTCAGTGAATTTGTGAGATATTTTTTTTTATTTTCTTTTGAGAATACCTTTTTGTATTTGAAAGATACAATTTTTAGTGGTATCAGAGTGATTCTATAATTATTATATTGTACCAAAGCGGTGCAAGTTTTCTTTAATTTTGAAAAAAAATAAACCTCTAATTACTAAGCGATTCATCATCATTACTTTTTTTCGAATTATTTTTCTTTTTAAATCTGCAATACTGGTTTCATTAATATGTCTCATCCAGGCTCGAATCAACCCAAATTGTCCTCGGCACACCGATATGGTACGAGAAGCAGCAGTACTGCTAATTCAAATGAGAAGGCAAAACAAGTTTCAGCTCCGCTGAGCAATATGCGTGAACCTCATGTTGTACTCAGTACTCATGTTGTCGCCCAGGCAGAGGCTCCACCGATCCTTGAACCAGTTCAAGAATCTGCGACTGATGCTTCACCAAGCACTCCTGTGCATAAAATCGACACAAGTGAGTCGGAAAAAATCCAACAGTATGTTCGAGACGTCGTCTCTGCTACTGTTGGTATCCATCGCACAGACAATCTAAGATTCATTCGTGAAGAGTTGGAAAAGAATCGTGAGGCACTACATCGGGAAATAGGTTCCTTAGTGAGAGCGGCTTTGGCAGCCCAATTCAACCGCCGGTCGCAAGCAATAGGAGGGAAGTACCTTCAGTTCCTACTCCAAACTTTCAGCCAAGCGCATATGATGTCCACCGACGTTCGGATCCTGAGCCTAGACCATCTTACGCTCAGCGAAATATGGGCCAAGCAGAGAACGATGCTGTTTACCCGGTCAACATGGCGCAAAGCTCCAATGTTGACAATTTCTTACGACAGTTCAGCCAAATGCAACTCCTTCCTTGGAACCGTTTCCTCAAGCCCATTCACCTTCGAATTCGTTCGGAAGATTCCCCAACTAACATAAATGGGGAATCAAATTCGACAATAAGAAAATGTCTGTGGATGATTTTCTCTTCCGTATTGAGAGGCTGAAGGATTCCTACCAAGTGACTTGGAACGAAGTGGTTAACAACTTTCATCATTTCGTTTCAGGACAAGTCGAGACGTGGTTCTGGATGTATCTGAAGAGTAATCCATCCGTTAATTGGTCCACGCTTCGACTTGCCCTGATAGAACAATATCGGAGTTTGGAATCGGATTTCGAACTGTCAAGGAAAATGTCGGATAGGAGACAAGGTCCATACGAGCCGTTTGACGAGTTTTTTGGAGATCTTCTGCAACTGAATTCTAGATTGCGTGTCCCGAAATCAAACCGCGAACTCATTGAATTCATAAAGCAGAATGTCAAACGAAAAATAGGGGAACATTTAATAACTTTTAGTACGCACAGCATACCAGAAATGGTACACGTATGTCGTACTATTGAAAAGTTCATTAATGAAAATGACGCTCACAAGCAAAGATACCAGCAAGCTCCTCCCCCTCCTCGAAGAAACGTATACGAACTCGAAGGCGAAGTGCAAGAACCATCTTGCTCATCCCAGACCCAAGTTGAAGCCGTAAATTATCGTCCGAAACAAACGAGCTCCTTGAGGTGCTGGAACTGCAACGAACCGGGTTATTTTGCTATAAATGTGGTCGAACGAACACGACAGTTCCCAAGTGTCCCAATTGTTCGGGAAACACTCTGAAGAGCAATCTTTCAACCGGGGAGGGTTTCCCGAAAAATGCCCATCCGGCGAACCAAAAAAACTAATTGACCCTTGTCTGGCTGTTACCATCTTGCAGCGACCCTTAGATAGCTCTACTAAAAGCAGAGCTATCCAAGAGACACCCGAAAAAGTTACAAGTCCACTCCGAAAATCTTTGCACCAACGCATCCAAGAGTACAATGAAATTAAAAAACGAATTTTCAATAGGCCGTATGTATCTAAACCGATACAGAAACTTAGAACTCGTTTTAAGAATAAAAAGCTGATGCATCGTGCTATTGCGGCAACTACTCTTCAATGTGTTGACGATGATCCTCGTCCTTATGCTTCGGTGCAAATTTTCGGGAAAGAGTGGCTAGGCCTTTTAATAGCGGGGCTGGTATTAGTTGTCTAGGTGCAGGTAGTGCAGATTTTTTTAAAACAAAAGAACATCCCATATAAGTATTTCTCGGCTGCCGTTGCTACCGCTGATGGAAAGGAACAAAATATTGTGGGCGTAGTTAAAAGTAAAATCCATTTCAAATCAAAAGTCGAAGACATTATGCTCTATGTGGTACCATCGCTTACAAAAGACTTATACCTTGGAGTCGATTTTTGGAATAAGTTCCGAATAGCTCCTAATGTAATAGCTGAAATCACTACAACGTTACACGTTGGTAGTAAGGAATTAGGACCGCAAATTCTGAAGGTACGCAGGAGAAACCCAGTGTTCTTTCGCTAGCACATAATTTAACGAGCGAGGAGTCCAGGATACTAGGTGATACAGTGCTTTTATTTCCGTCCTTTGCCAACATTGGCTTAGGAAAAACAAGGCAAGAGGAACATTATATAGATACCGGTGACGCGGAGCCAATAAAACAGCGCCATTATCCCGTATCTCCAGCGGTACAAACTCTTCTCTACGAGCAGTTGGATCGTATGCTTGCTATGGACGTAATCGAAGTGAGTTCAATTTCGTGGAGTTCCCCAGTTGTTCTTGTAAGAAGAAATGGGAAGAACCGTCTATGCTTGGACGTACGAAAACTCAATTCGGTTACCAAAAAGGATGCATACCCCCTGCCTCATATTGAAGGGTTGCTAGGACGTCTTTCAAATACATACTTCATTTCGAGTGTGGATTTGAAAGACGCCTTTTGGCAAATACCACTGGAGCAAAGATCTAGGGAGAAGACAGCTTTTACCGTCCCGGGTAGGCCACTTTACCAATTCAAGGTGATGCCTTTTGGTCTTTGTTATGCTCCTCAGCGCCTCTGTAGGTTAATGGACAAGGTTATCTCACATGAATTACGACAACAAATATTCGTGTATCTGGATGACTTGCTCATTTTTTCTAGCACCTTAAATGAGCACATTAAACTGCTGACTCTCGTAGCGACCAGATTGAGAGAGGCCGGACTTACTATCAACGTGGACAAGTCCATGTTCTGTTACAGGGAGCTAAAGTATCTCGGATACGTTGTAGGTGATGGCACGCTGAGAGTAGATCCAGGGAAAGTGGCGGCAATAAAAGAGTTTCCAGTACCACAAACTGCCCGTCAAGTAAGGCGATTTTTTGGCATGACTGGCTGGTACCGTAAGTTTGTTCCTAATTTTTCCTCACTTTCCTCTCATCTGTCAGATACTTTAAAGAAGGGCGTAAAGTTCAACTTTAATAGTACTGCAATGGAGTCTTTTAATGCCATAAAACAATATCTAACGACCGCCCCAGTTCTCATTAACCCGGATTTCGCAAAGCAATTCATAATACTTTGCGATGCTTCGGCAACAGGTATTGGAGCTGTCTTATGCCAAAAAGATAAAGATGGAGTGGAAAGACCAATCTTTTTCTACTCCCCACAAGTTAAATAGCGCGCAAAGGAACTATTCCATTACGGAGAGAGAATGTTTAGCGGCGGTGATGGGCATTCAAAAATTTTGACCATACGTCGAAGGGTACAGATTTAAGGTAATTACGGACCATGCGAGCCTCAAGTGGTTGATGAGCTTAAAGGATCTTAAGGGTCGGTTAGCGCGCTGGAGCCTTGATCTTCAGGGATATGATTTCGAAATTGAACATAGGAAAGGGAGTTTAAATGTAGTTCCTGATACCTTATCTCGCGCTTATGAAGTTGAAGCTTTTAAGCAAATGTTTCGAAATCGAATGAGTTCAACGATGTGTTGCACATTGACCTGAATGATCCGGCTTTCCAGTCAGAGGAATATCGTAGAATTATCGAAACAATAGGAGGAAATAAAAACCAACTTCCTGATCTAATAATTTCAGATGGGTTTGTTTATAAATGGGTTAGTCATAGTACTGGCAACCCGATACAGGACGATATGTCATGGAAGCTATGGGTTCCAAAAGCGTTAACCGATAACCTTATATTCCTCGCTCATTCTCCACCAAAAGCTTCGCATGGAGGTATTGCTAAAACCTTATACCGACTGCGTCAACAATTTTATTGGCCTAACCTCGCTACTCAGGTGAAACTTTTTGTCCAAAATTGTGAAATCTGTAAAACAACTAAATCTCCCAACGCAATTTTGAGAGCTCCCATGGGAAAAGCATTTGTAGTTGACCGCCCGTTTCAACACCTTTACGTTGATTTTTTAGGTCCCTACCCCAGGTCAAAATTAGGAAACACCCACATCATAGTAGCTCTAGACCAACTGACAAAATTTGTATTCATCAAACCGCTTAAGAGAGCTACTTCCGAGACGGCTTTAAAATTTCTCAGAGAGGATATATTTTTCATGTTTGGGGTCCCTGAAACACTCCTATCTGATAATGGCAAGCAGTTTGTGGGTAAAGCATTCAATAGCTGTTTGAAATCCTTTGGAGTGACTCACATAAAAACTGCTGTATATTCTCCGCAGGCAAATGCCAGCGAGCGGGTAAATAGGTCCATTTTGGCTGCGATTCGATCGTACATCGATGACGAGCAGTCAAATTGGGACCTTCATCTACCTCAAATAGCTTGTGCCTTGAGATCCACTGTCCACTCAGCAACACAGATGTCTCCATACGAGGCTGTATTCGGACAAAGCCTAGTAGAACATGGAAGCGACTACGAGCTCTTAAGAAATCTTGGCGGATTGAATAATCCAGACTTCAGTGTCACACCGAAAGCTTCCAAGATGAACATGCTGCATTCGCACATCAAACATTTGCTCGAGAAAGCTCATGAAGGATACGGCAAGGTCTATAATACACGTAGTGCTTATGTAAAGCATAAAGTTGGAGACGAAGTCTACAAGCGAAACTTTGTACAGAGTGATGCGTCAAAACGTTTTAGTGCTAAGCTCTGTCCAAAGTTTCTCAAAACTAGAGTAAGCAAGTTGGTAGGAAATAAGGTTTATGAGCTGGTAGATACATCCGGTCGTAGCCTTGGAAAAGTACACACCAAAGATATTCGGCGCTAGTTATAGCCTTCAACAATAAAAATATTTTTTTTTTAAATGATACGTATACGCCCCCGTACTCAGTCTGTGCATGAGAGTCATTGTTTCTCTCAGGTGTGGGTCGACGTTTTTCACTCTAATGGTTTCTGTTGTCTTGATCTTTTCATGTGCCGGGGACTATGAAAATTTCAAGTTTTGTAGGAAACCAGATAATACAAAAATTTAATATGAAAGGAAAATTTTAATCTGAAATGAAAACAGGAACGAAAAAAAAATCTTAAACAACGAACATGATTGTGAACTAGTCTGGTAGGTTACTCCCAGAGGCGACCAAAAATACAAAAGGTCTTGCCGGATACGGCCAGTTTATAGGCATATTTTCGTCCGGTTTATAGTCGGGTTATAAATCCTTGCAGCTCAGAATATTTTATTCACAAAAATCATATTATTTACTCATTAGATAGCAAATTGTTTAACTTAAATTTACAGATTAAAAACTGATTTTTGTGAATAAAATTCAGTGAGCTGCAGGATTTTGTGTGTTTGCTATAAACCGATCTCATGGGTGGTATGTGCGAGAGCGAGATGTCGGCGGATGTGACATGCAGAGAATTTTTTTTTCGCCTACATTTGGCATTAAAGAAAGTGACGTGTGACTGTATGGACGTGGGTGGTGCTTGCACTCGTGAACAATTTTATACACTCGTAAACTCAACAAGTAAAAGTTAAGTTTTGTTCGGTCGGAAACTACCAATTAAGTGATATTGGGTTAAGACAGAGTGACCCTAGGACGTGCTTGAGACGAAAGAAACTTGCCATACGCAAAGCCTTTATCTGGGCGGCAACGTTATTCGCTCGCACGAGGCACTCTGCGAAACTGAGCTCCACCACCATAGTTTCAACCACGCCGCGTCTGATAGTCATAACGAAAAAAAAAGAAAATATCGTCAGCGCAACTGAGACCGGCTGTTTTTTTTATTGTTGACGTTTGGAGTCTTCCCCGTGGTCAGTGAAACCCGTGAAGAAGACCCCCCTCCCTTCCTGCTGTCTGGAAGAAGGAACCCCTTTGCCAAGTTTTATTTGAGTGTGTGTATTCCTCTACCGGAATTAAAACTCACAATTCGTCAAATTAAAGAGGTCGTACGCGTGACTCGGTGAGAGAATATCGAAGTTATACGTTATACCCTCGCACACGTGTTGGTACCCAAGTACATACATTACATACATATATGTATACGCACTCTGCAAAAAGGAAAAAAAACATAATAAAGAGAAAAAAAGAAGGTAAATCCACCAAAACGCATCATTAAACGTCATCGCCATTTCTGCCTACCGATCGCACGCCACGGCACCCAACACCCAAACGCCGCGGCCACTTACCGGCATATTCACCACAACGACCGTCAGCGAAGATCACATCCACGTGAAGTGTGCCTAGATGCCCCTAGAGGGCCATCCTAAGAGATAAGTAGTTGGTCAATTTATTTGAATTTGTAAGCCTACTGTTCAGGTTGTTTCCCTATTTATTTTCCCTTTATTTAGATAACACAAAAAAAAAGAACGAAATCGATATTGCTCAAGAGAAAATATACCAGGAGCAAAAACCAAGGCGGAAAGCGGTGCACCCCAGTCCATCACCTTGCGGAACGGGTTAGAAGAGTAACCCTTAATTAGGGGTAAGTTCTGTGTAAAAGAAAACAAAGTGAATAGAAATTGGGACATTTTTTTTCTTGAAAGTAGAGTAAAAGTAGAGATTGACCATATAGATTTAAAGTGAAAGAAGGAAACAATATATATATGAAAGAGAAAATAACACAACTACGAAAAGATAATAACTTAAATGAATTACACACAATTTTAAAGATACATTAATTTAACCTAAAGTACACGTAAAACACGTAAAAGATAGCAAAATTAAGCTTAAAAGTAAATTAACAGAAACGAGTGGTGGGTGCACGACTGGGTCGTACGCAACTTTCTCTTTCACAGCAAGTTGGGCGTAAGCATAAGCATTTTGATTATTGATGCTTAAATGATATAAATAATGTTGAAATGTATTTATCCGAATTTTTATTCCGAAATTTGAAGGAATCGATGTCAATGTGAATAATAATGATTTTCCGTTATCGGCCAAAACTGAAAATTCCGTTTAGTGATATTTGGCCCAAAACTAATTATGTGGAATTGTTTCAAGCTATAATAGTAGTATATATATTAAATTTCATTCAATTTGACATAATAGTTTGCGAGAAATTATCAATTTTCCTTATATGGCCTAAATGACAAAATCCGTTATATGGATTTTTTCGAAAAAACTGCGTATGCAGTTTTGTTGGAGCTAATATGGTTATAGTATATATTAAGTTTAATCAAAATCGTTAGAGCCGTTTTCGAGAAAATTGAGGTTATGTGTAATTTTTATATGGCAGGTACCGTTATTAACATGGCTAAAAGCAAACAAAAAAAATGGCCTAGAATTATGACCAAAACAAACTTGGATACGAAGTTTGAAGAAAATCGGTCAAGCCGTTTAGGCTGGGGAGACCATTACGGACAGACGGACCGACGGACCGACGGACGGAATTCCAAAAACCACTTTTTTAGGCTCCGCTATCATCGTAATGTTAGAATCAATCAAAATCTCGAGGTCGAAAATTTTCACGAAAACAATATCTTTCTCTTTGTAAGAGAAAGTTAAAAACGAGTGGTGGGTGCACGACTGGGTCGTACGCAACTTTCTCTTTCACAGCGAGTTCGGCGTTAGATCAAATATTGCGCATTTTGATTATTAATGCTAAAAATTATATAAAATGTCGAAATTTGATTATACGAACGTTTACTCCGAAAATTGAAGGAATCGGTGTCTATGTGAAAAATAATTATTTTTCGTTATTGGCCAAAACTGAAAATTTGTGTTTAAAATATTAAACAGTTCCTTAGACATACAATTAAATATCTTGTAATGATATACATATGTTGGTGAAATTCGCTTATGTACAGATATGTCCAGGTATCGTACAGTGTATTTTAACTTTCTCTTACAAAGAGAAAGATCTTGTTTTCGTGAAAATTTTCGACCTTGAGATTTTGATTGATTCTAACATTACGATGATAGCGGAGCCTAAAAAAGTGGTTTTTGGAATTCCGTCCGTCGGTCCGTCTGTCCGTCGGTCCGTCTGTCCGTAGTGGTCTCCCCAGCCTAAATGGCTTGGCCGATTTTCTTCAAACTTCGTATCCAAGTTTGTTTTGGTCATAATTCTAGGCCATTTTTAACTTTCTCTTACAAAGAGAAAGATATTGTTTTCGTGAAAATTTTCAACCTCGAGATTTTGATTGATTCTAACATTACGATGATAGCGGAGCCTAAAAAAGTGGTTTTTGGAATTCCGTCCGTCGGTCCGTCGGTCCGTCGGTCCGTCTGTCCGTAATGGTCTCCCCAGCCTAAACGGCTTAGTCGATTTTCTTCAAACTTCGTATCCAAGCTTGGTTTGGTCATAATTCTAGGCCATTTTTTTTTGTTTGCTTTTAGCCATGTTATTAACGGTACCTGCCATATAAAAATTACACATAACCTCAATTTTCTCGAAAACGGCTCTAACGATTTTGATTAAACTTTATATATACTATAGCCATATTAGTTCCAACAAAACTGCATACCCAGTTTTTACGAGAAAATCCATATAACGGATTTTGTCATTTAGGCCATATAAAGAAAATTGTTAATTTCTCGCAAACTATTATGTCAAATTGAATGAAATTTAATATACAGACTGCAATTACAGTTTGAAGCAATTCTACATAATTAGTTTTAGCTCAACTATCACTAAACGGAATTTTCAGTTTTTGGCCAATAACGGAAAATCATTATTATTCACATTGACATCGATTCCTTCAAAATTCGGAGTAAACATTCGTATTAATACATTTCGACATTAATTATATCATTTTAGCATCAATAATCAAAATGCTTATGATATGATCTAACGCCCAACTTGCTGTGAAAGAGAAAGTTGCGTACGACCCAGTCGTGCACCCACCACTCGTTTTTGTTTGCTGTTAGCCATGTTTATAACGGTACCTGCCATATAAAAATCACACATAACTTCAATTTTCTCGAAAACGGCTCTAACGATTTTGATTAAACTTTATATATACTATAAGCATATTAGTTCCAACAAAACTGCATACCCAGTTTTTGCGAGAAAATCCATATAACGGATTTTGTCATTTAAGCCATATAAAGAAAATTGTTAATTTCTCGCAAACTGCTATGTCAAATTGAATGAAATTTAATATATATACTACTATTATAGTTTGAAACAATTCCACATAATTAGTTTTAGCCCAACTATCACTAAACGGAATTTTCAGTTTTGGCCAATAACGGAAAATCATCATTTTGGAGGATACATACGTATAATCACATTTCAACATTATTTATATAATTTTAAGCATTAATAATCAAATTGCGTACTATTTGATTTAACGCCTAACTCGCTGTGAAAGAGAAAGTTGCGTACGACCCAGTCGTGCACCCACCACTCGTTTTTTTTAAGTATTTAATTTCGTTTTGGATAAACAAATTTAGAACGGCATTCTGATTGGGTATTGTTGGAAAACCATATCTGTATAGTTTTGTTTTGGTAATGTCGCAGACCTCATTAGAATCGAGATTGCCTTTGTGAGTATGGGAAGTTTTTAAGAAGCATTACGAGGATGGGTTGGTGTTGGATCCGTGGAGGGGTTAAAGGGTAGTCAGGGGTAAGCAACCGTTCGAGGGTTACTTTCCCCTTTTCGGGTAAGGGGTCATCGCAAATAGGGCGAAGCGTTGGCCATGGACGCTGAACTCATGTTCATTTAGGGGTGGGCCAGCCCGAAGAGAATTTCCACCATAACCTCTTCGCTTCTCCTACTATGGAGGAACACCTAAAAGTAGATAGTGAATTGGACGGAACTCGGGCCTTGCATTCTTTTGTGGGATTTTTATTTTTCTTAAATTTTTAGGTTACGGTTGCGAACGTTGTAACACCTTTTTTTTCTGCAATTTTAACATGCATGTAAAAATATAGTAACCCCAGTCCAGGTCTTGTGGCAAGATCCCATACCCGCCGTTGAGCTAGCGAGCGGATGATCATGCCTGTGCCACAAGATGGCTGGACACCCCACCTATTAGCCTGCCCGGACTGGCCCAAGGGTCCTGTGACCTTGGGTCATAAGGGTGGATGAAGTTAATGGGTGGGTTAACCCAGAAGGGAATTTTTGGTATGTGAGAGGTAACGATAAGAGTGGTTAGGCCTTCACCAGCGCGAGTGATAGTGCCGGTAGAGGACTATCGACCTCTCCCTACACCTTCTGGTTACCAGATACCACCTCGGGAAGAATCTTCGGGGTTCGTTACAGGTGGCGCCCAACGTGGGGCCCGAAGTTTCGTCCGTACAATTCATATCTACTTAAAATTTTGTGTCCCTTGAGGTATTTGTGAAAGTATCTAAAGATTTTTGCATTTTTAACCTATATTTTTGGTTATATTCCAAAAAACTAACATGTTTCTAAAGCGTGACCGATATCTGAATCTTTTAGTTTTTGTTTTCAGTTACGACAGTTGCACTGCTTCAGAAATAGAGTTTTGCAGACCAACAAAAAAAAAAATATTTTGGTAGACTGTAGGTCAGCTAGATGGGTCGACCAGCTTGTCCTCGTCTACGACTGCGTTTGCTGCCTTCTTCATAGTTTTTTTTCGAGTTGCATAGGCGCTAGAAATTAAACTATATGTCCGGTATATGGATAAATACATTTTCCATATACGCCCGATGCATATAGTGCTAACTTTTTTTTTACATCTTTAGCGCATTTAGTCGAATCACTAGTGTTAAGTCCGGGAAGTGGGTCGAACGTTTTCCTCGCTTTCGTCTGTTGCTTCACAGTGATAAGACTATTTAGATAAAAAGACAACTGAATTTATCTAGATACAATCATGTATACTAAGTATCCATAGTGGAAGTATTTAGCCCGTGACTACCTATTTATACCCTATCCCATAGGGGGGTATATTCGTTTTGATACTTAGTTTGTAACATAGAGAAATAATTTTGCTACATATACCTCAAAGTATATGGATCGACTCAGAATCGATAGCTGAGTCGAATTAGCCATGTCTGTCTGTCCGTCCGTCCGTCCGTCCGTCCGTCCGTCCGTCTGTCTGTTCGTCAGCGGTTTTTGGGCCTTAAATTTTGAGCTAGGATAATGAAATTTGGTATATAGGATCCTCGTCCGTGCCACCAGAACAAGTGTAAAAATTTTTGAAATCCGCCCACTGCCATGCCCCCTTTTTAGGAAAACTTATTTTTTGGCCAAACCGTAAGGAATTTCAAAAAAGTGTCTGAGTAGCATATTTAGACAATCCTAATATCTATATTTCGTTCATACAAAGTATTTTGCCACGCCCACTTTTTGGGGGCGTTTTTAGTAAAAAACGCTTTTTGTCCAAATTTGAAAACTTTCGATGCAAATACTTCCGAAATGGTAATATAAACATTTTGTCCATAGATCATTTTCACCTACGCCCACATTTTGGGGGCGTTTTCTTTCAAAAACCATTTGTATACCCCATCCCAAGGCATTAGCAATAGAAATACGTTGTTTTTTGTCGAACCACACAAGATTTTGAGAAACTGTCTGAGCAATATATTGTGACAATGTCATTTTCTGTATTTCATCGCCATAAGGCCTATATTTTGAGGATATTAATTTAAAGGATGGGATGGGATAGGGTATTCAACGATCCGCATAGCGGATTGTAGCCTCTCATATGTTTATACCCTATCCCATAGGGGTATATTAGTTTTGATACTTAGTTTGTAACATAGAGAAATAATTTTGCTACATATACCTCAAAGTATATGGATCGACTCAGAATCGCTAGCTGAGTCGATTAAGCCATGTCTGTCTGTCCGTCCGTCCGTCCGTCCGTCTGTACGTCACCGATTTTTAGGCCTTAAATTTTGAGCTAGGATAATGAAATTTGGTATATAGGATCCTCGTCTCTGCCTACAGAACAAGTGTAAAAATTTTTGAAATCCGCTCACTGCCACGCCCCCTTTTAAGAAAAACTCAGTTTTTGACCAAACCGTAAGGAATTTTAAAAAAGTTTCTGAACAACTTATTTAGACAATATTAATATCTATATTTCGTCCATATAAAGTTTTTTGCCACGCCCACTTTTTGGGGGCGTTTTCAATAAAAAACTGTTTTCGGTCAAATTTTAAATTTTTCGAAAAAAATTTTGATGCAGAATCATTAACATTATTAATATGAACATTTCTTCTATATACCATTTTAACACACGCCCACTTTTTGGGGGCGTTTTTATATAAAAACCATTTTTATACACTACCCCATAACATATGCAAGAGAAAACCTTGTCTTTTGTAGAACCGTTAAAGTGTTTTGTAAGCAGTCTGAAGAATTTGTTGTCACTATATCATTTTTTCTATTTATCCACATCGTGTTTTTAGCCATGTCCCCTTTTTTGGGGATTTTAGTTTTATGGATAGGATGGGATAGGGTATTCAACGATCCGCACAGCGGATTGTAGCCTTCTCGTATGTTTTTTTTAAAAATTTCTTCTATTTCTTATCCGACCCATCCTCAATGCTAATTTATTATTATAAATACATACATTTATATATACTACCTATACATATTTTTCTGAAGCATCGTTTGTTTCAAATAGAGTTGAAAGAATTCAGTGAATTTGTGAGATATTTTTTTTATTTTCTTTTGAGAATACCTTTTTGTATTTGAAAGATACAATTTTTAGTGGTATCAGAGTGATTCTATAATTATTATATTGTACCAAAGCGGTGCAAGTTTTCTTTAATTTTGAAAAAAAAAATAAACCTCTAATTATTAAGCGATTCATCATCATTACTTTTTTTCGAATTATTTTTCTTTTTAAATCTGCAATACTGGTTTCATTAATATGTCTCATCCAGGCTCGAATCAACCCAAATTGTCCTCGGCACACCGATATGGTACGAGAAGCAGCAGTACTGCTAATTCAAATGAGAAGGCAAAACAAGTTTCAGCTCCGCTGAGCAATATGCGTGAACCTCATGTTGTACTCAGTACTCATGTTGTCGCCCAGGCAGAGGCTCCACCGATCCTTGAACCAGTTCAAGAATCTGCGACTGATGCTTCACCAAGCACTCCTGTGCATAAAATCGACACAAGTGAGTCGGAAAAATTCCAACAGTATGTTCGAGACGTCGTCTCTGCTACTGTTGGTATCCATCGCACAGACGATATAAGATTCATTCGTGAAGAGTTGGAAAAGAATCGTGAGGCACTACATCGGGAAATAGGTTCCTTAGTGAGAGCGGCTTTGGCAGCTCCTACCCCAATTCAACCGCCGGTCGCAAGTACCTTCAGTTCCTACTCCAAACTTTCAGCCAAGCGCATATGATGTCCACCGACGTTCGGATCCTGAGCCTAGACCATCTTACGCTCAGCGAAATATGGGCCAAGCAGAGAACGATGCTGTTTACCCGGTCAACATGGCGCAAAGCTCCAATGTTGACAATTTCTTACGACAGTTCAGCCAAATGCAACTCCTTCCTTGGAACCGTTTCCTCAAGCCCATTCACCTTCGAATTCGTTCGGAAGATTCCCCAACTACCATAAATGGGGAATCAAATTCGACAATAAGAAAATGTCTGTGGATGATTTTCTCTTCCGTATTGAGAGGCTGAAGGATTCCTACCAAGTGACTTGGAACGAAGTGGGTAACAACTTTCATCATTTCGTTTCAGGACAAGTCGAGACGTGGTTCTGGATGTATCTGAAGAGTAATCCATCCGTTAATTGGTCCACGCTTCGACTTGCCCTGATAGAACAATATCGGAGTTTGGAATCGGATTTCGAACTGTCAAGGAAAATGTCGGATAGGAGACAAGGTCCATACGAGCCGTTTGACGAGTTTTTTGGAGATCTTCTGCAACTGAATTCTAGATTGCATGTCCCGAAATCAAACCGCGAACTCATTGAATTCATAAAGCAGAATGTCAAACGAAAAATAGGGGAACATTTAATAACTTTTAGTACGCACAGCATACCAGAAATGGTACACGTATGTCGTACTATTGAAAAGTTCATTAATGAAAATGACGCTCACAAGCAAAGATACCAGCAAGCTCCTCCCCCTCCTCGAAGAAACGTATACGAACTCGAAGGCGAAGTGCAAGAACCATCTTGCTCATCCCAGACCCAAGTTGAAGCCGTAAATTATCGTCCGAAAAAAACGAGCTCCTTGAGGTGCTGGAATTGCAACGAACCGGGTCATACGTACCTCGAGTGTGAGCGGGAACAACGAGCATTATTTTGCTATAAATGTGGTCGAACGAACACGACAGTTCCCAAGTGTCCCAATTATTCGGGAAACACTCTGAAGAGCAATCTTTCAACCGGGGAGGGTTTCCCAAAAAATGCCCATCCGGCGAACCAAAAAAACTAATTGACCCTTGTCTGGCTGTTACCATCTTGCAGCGACCCTTAGATAGCTCTACTAAAAGCTATCCAAGAGACACCCGAAAAAGTTACAAGTCCACTCCGAAAATCTTTGCACCAACGCATCCAAGAGTACAATGAAACTAAAAAACGAATTTTCAATAGGCCGTATGTATCTAAACCGATACAGAAACTTAGAACTCGTTTTAAGAATAAAAAGCTGATGCATTGTGCTATTGCGGCAACTACTCTTCAATGTGTTGACGATGATCCTCGTCCTTATGCTTCGGTGCAAATTTTCGGGAAAGAGTGGCTAGGCCTTTTAATAGCGGGGCTGGTATTAGTTGTCTAGGTGCAGGTAGTGCAGATTTTTTAAAAGAACATCCCATATAAGTATTTCTCGGCTGCCGTTGCTACCGCTGATGGAAAGGAACAAAATATTGTGGGCGTAGTTAAAAGTAAAATCCATTTCAAATCAAAAGTCGAAGACATTATGCTCTATGTGGTACCATCGCTTACAAAAGCCTTATACCTTGGAGTCGATTTTTGGAATAAGTTCCGAATAGCTCCTAATGTAATAGCTGAAATCACTACAACGTTACACGTTGGTAGTAAGGAATTAGGACCGCAAATTCTGAAGGTACGCAGGAGAAACCCAGTGTTCTTTCGCTAGCACATAATTTAACGAGCGAGGAGTCCAGGATACTAGGTGATACAGTGCTTTTATTTCCGTCCTTTGCCAACATTGGCTTAGGAAAAACAAGGCAAGAGGAACATTATATAGATACCGGTGACGCGGAGCCAATAAAACAGCGCCATTATCCCGTATCTCCAGCGGTACAAACTCTTCTCTACGAGCAGTTGGATCGTATGCTTGCTATGGACGTAATCGAAGTGAGTTCAATTTCGTGGAGTTCCCCAGTTGTTCTTGTAAGAAGAAATGGGAAGAACCGTCTATGCTTGGACGTACGAAAACTCAATTCGGTTACCAAAAAGGATGCATACCCCCTGCCTCATATTGAAGGGTTGCTAGGACGTCTTTCAAATACATACTTCATTTCGAGTGTGGATTTGAAAGACGCCTTTTGGCAAATACCACTGGAGCAAAGATCTAGGGAGAAGACAGCTTTTACCGTCCCGGGTAGGCCACTTTACCAATTCAAGGTGATGCCTTTTGGTCTTTGTTATGCTCCTCAGCGCCTCTGTAGGTTAATGGACAAGGTTATCTCACATGAATTACGACAACAAATATTCGTGTATCTGGATGACTTGCTCATTTTTTCTAGCACCTTAAATGAGCACATTAAACTGCTGACTCTCGTAGCGACCAGATTGAGAGAGGCCGGACTTACTATCAACGTGGACAAGTCCATGTTCTGTTACAGGGAGCTAAAGTATCTCGGATACGTTGTAGGTGATGGCACGCTGAGAGTAGATCCAGGGAAAGTGGCGGCAATAAAAGAGTTTCCAGTACCACAAACTGCCCGTCAAGTAAGGCGATTTTTTGGCATGACTGGCTGGTACCGTAAGTTTGTTCCTAATTTTTCCTCACTTTCCTCTCATCTGTCAGATACTTTAAAGAAGGGCGTAAAGTTCAACTTTAATAGTACTGCAATGGAGTCTTTTAATGCCATAAAACAATATCTAACGACCGCCCCAGTTCTCATTAACCCGGATTTCGCAAAGCAATTCATAATACTTTGCGATGCTTCGGCAACAGGTATTGGAGCTGTCTTATGCCAAAAAGATAAAGATGGAGTGGAAAGACCAATCTTTTTCTACTCCCACAAGTTAAATAGCGCGCAAAGGAACTATTCCATTACGGAGAGAGAATGTTTAGCGGCGGTGATGGGCATTCAAAAATTTTGACCATACGTCGAAGGGTACAGATTTAAGGTAATTACGGACCATGCGAGCCTCAAGTGGTTGATGAGCTTAAAGGATCTTAAGGGTCGGTTAGCGCGCTGGAGCCTTGATCTTCAGGGATATGATTTCGAAATTGAACATAGGAAAGGGAGTTTAAATGTAGTTCCTGATACCTTATCTCGCGCTTATGAAGTTGAAGCTTTTAAGCCAAATGTTTCGAAATCGAATGAGTTCAACGATGTGTTGCACATTGACCTGAATGATCCGGCTTTCCAGTCAGAGGAATATCGTAGAATTATCGAAACAATAGGAGGAAATAAAAACCAACTTCCTGATCTAATAATTTCAGATGGGTTTGTTTATAAATGGGTTAGTCATAGTACTGGCAACCCGATACAGGACGATATGTCATGGAAGCTATGGGTTCCAAAAGCGTTAACCGATAACCTTATATTCCTCGCTCATTCTCCACCAAAAGCTTCGCATGGAGGTATTGCTAAAACCTTATACCGACTGCGTCAACAATTTTATTGGCCTAACCTCGCTACTCAGGTGAAACTTTTTGTCCAAAATTGTGAAATCTGTAAAACAACTAAATCTCCCAACGCAATTTTGAGAGCTCCCATGGGAAAAGCATTTGTAGTTGACCGCCCGTTTCAACACCTTTACGTTGATTTTTTAGGTCCCTACCCCAGGTCAAAATTAGGAAACACCCACATCATAGTAGCTCTAGACCAACTGACAAAATTTGTATTCATCAAACCGCTTAAGAGAGCTACTTCCGAGACGGCTTTAAAATTTCTCAGAGAGGATATATTTTTCATGTTTAGGGTCCCTGAAACACTCCTATCTGATAATGGCAAGCAGTTTGTGGGTAAAGCATTCAATAGCTGTTTGAAATCCTTTGGAGTGACTCACATAAAAACTGCTGTATATTCTCCGCAGGCAAATGCCAGCGAGCGGGTAAATAGGTCCATTTTGGCTGCGATTCGATCGTACATCGATGACGAGCAGTCAAATTGGGACCTTCATCTACCTCAAATAGCTTGTGCCTTGAGATCCACTGTCCACTCAGCAACACAGATGTCTCCATACGAGGCTGTATTCGGACAAAGCCTAGTAGAACATGGAAGCGACTACGAGCTCTTAAGAAATCTTGGCGGATTGATTTATCCAGACTTCAGTGTCACACCGAAAGCTTCCAAGATGAACATGCTGCATTCGCACATCAAACATTTGCTCGAGAAAGCTCATGAAGGATACGGCAAGGTCTATAATACACGTAGTGCTTATGTAAAGCATAAAGTTGGAGACGAAGTCTACAAGCGAAACTTTGTACAGAGTGATGCGTCAAAACGTTTTAGTGCTAAGCTCTGTCCAAAGTTTCTCAAAACTAGAGTAAGCAAGTTGGTAGGAAATAATCTTTATGAGCTGGTAGATACATCCGGTCGTAGCCTTGGAAAAGTACACACCAAAGATATTCGGCGCTAGTTATAGCCTTCAACAATAAAAATATTTTTTTTTTAAATGATACGTATACGCCCCCGTACTCAGTCTGTGCTTGAGAGTCATTGTTTCTCTCAGGTGTGGGTCGACGTTTTTCACTCTAATGGTTTCTGTTGTCTTGATCTTTTCATGTGCCGGGGACTATGAAAATTTCAAGTTTTGTAGGAAACCAGATAATACAAAAATTTAATATGAAAGGAAAATTTTAATCTGAAATGAAAACAGGAACGAAAAAAAAATCTTAAACAACGAACATGATTGTGAACTAGTCTGGTAGGTTACTCCCAGAGGCGACCAAAAATACAAAAGGTCTTGCCGGATACGGCCAGTTTATAGGCATATTTTCGTCCGGTTTATAGTCGGGTTATAAATCCTTGCAGCTCAGAATATTTTATTCACAAAAATCATATTATTTACTCATTAGATAGCAAATTGTTTAACTTAAATTTACAGATTAAAAACTGATTTTTGTGAATAAAATTCAGTGAGCTGCAGGATTTTGTGTGTTTGCTATAAACCGATCTCATGGGTGGTATGTGCGAGAGCGAGATGTCGGCGGATGTGACATGCAGAGGATTTTTTTTCGCCTACATTTGGCATTAAAGAAAGTGACGTGTGACTGTATGGACGTGGGTGGTGCTTGCACTCGTGAACAATTTTATATACTCGTAAACTCAACAAGTAAAAGTTAAGTTTTGTTCGGTCGGAAACTACCAATAAAGTGATATTGGGTTAAGACAGAGTGACCCTAGGACGTGCTTGAGACGAAAGAAACTTGCCATACGCAAAGCCTTTATCTGGGCGGCAACGTTATTCGCTCGCACGAGGCACTCTGCGAAACTGAGTTCCACCACCCTAGTTTCAACCACGCCGCGTCTGATAGTCATAACGAAAAAAAAAGAAAATATCGTCAGCGCAACTGAGACCGGCTGTTTTTTTTATTGTTGACGTTTGGAGTCTTCCCCGTGGTCAGTGAAACCCGTGAAGAAGACCCCCCTCCCTTCCTGCTGTCTGGAAGAAGGAACCCCTTTGCCAAGTTTTATTTGAGTGTGTGTATTCCTCTACCGGAATTAAAACTCACAATTCGTCAAATTAAAGAGGTCGTACGCGTGACTCGGTGAGAGAATATCGAAGTTATAGTACATACATTACATACATATATGTATACGCACTCTGCAAAAAGGAAAAAAAACATAATAAAGAGAAAAAAAGAAGGTAAATCCACCAAAACGCATCATTAAACGTCATCGCCATTTCTGCCTACCGATCGCACGCCACGGCACCCAACACCCAAACGCCGCGGCCACTTACCGGCATATTCACCACAACGACCGTCAGCGAAGATCACATCCACGTGAAGTGTGCCTAGATGCCCCTAGAGGGCCATCCTAAGAGATAAGTAGTTGGTCAATTTATTTGAATTTGTAAGCCTACTGTTCAGGTTGTTTCCCTATTTATTTTCCCTTTATTTAGATAACACAAAAAAAAAGAACGAAATCGATATTGCTCAAGAGAAAATATACCAGGAGCAAAAACCAAGGCGGAAAGCGGTGCACCCCAGTCCATCACCTTGCGGAACGGGTTAGAAGAGTAACCCTTAATTAGGGGTAAGTTCTGTGTAAAAGAAAACAAAGTGAATAGAAATTGGGACATTTTTTTTCTTGAAAGTAGAGTAAAAGTAGAGATTGACCATATAGATTTAAAGTGAAAGAAGGAAACAATATATATATGAAAGAGAAAATAACACAACTACGAAAAGATAATAACTTAAATGAATTACACACAATTTTAAAGATACATTAATTTAACCTAAAGTACACGTAAAACACGTAAAAGATAGCAAAATTAAGCTTAAAAGTAAATTAACAGAAAAAACGAGTGGTGGGTGCACGACTGTGTCGTACGCAACTTTCTCTTTCACAGCGAGTTCGGCGTTAGATCAAATATTGCGCATTTTGATTATTAATGCTAAAAATTATATAAAATGTCGAAATTTGATTATACGAACGTTTACTCCGAAAATTGAAGGAATCGGTGTCTATGTGAAAAATAATTATTTTTCGTTATTGGCCAAAACTGAAAATTCCGTTAAGTTATATTTGGGCTAAAACTAATGATGTGGAATTGTTTAAAACTATTATAGTAGTGTATATATAAAATTTCATTCATTCTCTTTGTAAGAGAAAGTTAAAAAGAAACAAATTGAAAAGCTGTTGTGTTTAAAATATTAAACAGTTCCTTAGACATACAATTAAATATCTTGTAATGATATACATATGTTGGTGAAATTCGCTTATGTACAGATATGTCCAGGTATCGTACAGTGTATTTTAACTTTCTCTTACAAAGAGAAAGATCTTGTTTTCGTGAAAATTTTCGACCTTGAGATTTTGATTGATTCTAACATTACGATGATAGCGGAGCCTAAAAAAGTGGTTTTTGGAATTCCGTCCGTCGGTCCTTCGGTCCGTCGGTCCGTCGGTCCGTCTGTCCGTAGTGGTCTCCCCAGCCTAAATGGCTTGGCCGATTTTCTTCAAACTTCGTATCCAAGTTTGTTTTGGTCATAATTCTAGGCCATTTTTAACTTTCTCTTACAAAGAGAAAGATATTGTTTTCGTGAAAATTTTCGACCTCGAGATTTTGATTGATTCTAACATTACGATGATAGCGGAGCCTAAAAAAGTGGTTTTTGGAATTCCGTCCGTCGGTCCGTCGGTCCGTCTGTCCGTAATGGTCTCCCCAGCCTAAACGGCTTAGTCGATTTTCTTCAAAATTCGTATCCAAGCTTGGTTTGGTCATAATTCTAGGCCATTTTTTTTGTTTGCTTTTAGCCATGTTATTAACGGTACCTGCCATATAAAAATTACACATAACCTCAATTTTCTCGAAAACGGCTCTAACGATTTTGATTAAACTTTATATATACTATAGCCATATTAGTTCAACAAAACTGCATACCCAGTTTTTACGAGAAAATCCATATAACGGATTTTGTCATTTAGGCCATATAAAGAAAATTGTTAATTTCTCGCAAACTATTATGTCAAATTGAATGAAATTTAATATACAGACTGCAATTACAGTTTGAAGCAATTCCACATAATTAGTTTTAGCTCAACTATCACTAAACGGAATTTTCAGTTTTTGGCCAATAACGGAAAATCATTATTATTCACATTGACATCGATTCCTTCAAAATTCGGAGTAAACATTCGTATTAATACATTTCGACATTAATTATATCATTTTAGCATCAATAATCAAAATGCTTATGATATGATCTAACGCCCAACTTGCTGTGAAAGAGAAAGTTGCGTACGACCCAGTCGTGCACCCACCACTCGTTTTTGTTTGCTTTTAGCCATGTTATTAACGGTACCTGCCATATAAAAATTACACATAACCTCAATTTTCTCGAAAACGGCTCTAACGATTTTGATTAAACTTTATATATACTATAGCCATATTAGTTCCAACAAAACTGCATACCCAGTTTTTACGAGAAAATCCATATAACGGATTTTGTCATTTAAGCCATATAAAGAAAATTGTTAATTTCTCGCAAACTATTATGTCAAATTGAATGAAATTTAATATACAGACTGCAATTACAGTTTGAAGCAATTCCACATAATTAGTTTTATCTCAACTGTCACTAAACGGAATTTTCAGTTTTTGGCCAATAACGGAAAATCATTATTATTCACATTGACATCGATTCCTTCAAAATTCGGAGTAAACATTCGTATTAATACATTTCGACATTAATTATATCATTTTAGCATCAATAATCAAAATGCTTATGATATGATCTAACGCCCAACTTGCTGTGAAAGAGAAAGTTGCGTACGACCCAGTCGTGCACCCACCACTCGTTTTTGTTTGCTTTTAGCCATGTTAATAACGGTACCTGCCATATAAAAATCACACATAACCTCAATTTTCTCGAAAACGGCTCTAACGATTTTGATTAAACTTTATATATACTATAAGCATATTAGTTCCAACAAAACTGCATACCCAGTTTTTGCGAGAAAATCCATATAACGGATTTTGTCATTTAAGCCATATAAAGAAAATTGTTAATTTCTCGCAAACTGCTATGTCAAATTGAATGAAATTTAATATATATACTACTATTATAGTTTGAAACAATTCCACATAATTAGTTTTAGCCCAACTATCACTAAACGGAATTTTCAGTTTTGGCCAATAACGGAAAATCATCATTTTGGAGGATACATACGTATAATCACATTTCAACATTATTTATATAATTTTAAGCATTAATAATCAAATTGCGTACTATTTGATTTAACGCCTAACTCGCTGTAAAAGAGAAAGTTGCGTACGACCCAGTCGTGCACCCACCACTCGTTTTTTTTAAGTATTTAATTTCGTTTTGGATAAACAAATTATTTTATAACGTAGTAGAACGGCATTCTGATTGGGTATTGTTGGAAAACCATATCTGTATAGTTTTGTTTTGGTAATGTCGCAGACCTCATTAGAATCGAGATTGCCTTTGTGAGTATGGGAAGTTTTTAAGAAGCATTACGAGGATGGGTTGGTGTTGGATCCGTGGAGGGGTTAAAGGGTAGTCAGGGGTAAGCAACCGTTCGAGGGTTACTTTCCCCTTTTCGGGTAAGGGGTCATCGCAAATAGGGCGAAGCGTTGGCCATGGACGCTGAACTCATGTTCATTTAGGGGTGGGCCAGCCCGAAGAGAATTTCCACCATAACCTCTTCGCTTCTCCTACTATGGAGGAACACCTAAAAGTAGATAGTGAATTGGACGGAACTCGGGCCTTGCATTCTTTTGTGGGATTTTTATTTTTCTTAAATTTTTAGGTTACGGTTGCGAACGTTGTAACACCTTTTTTTTCTGCAATTTTAACATGCATGTAAAAATATAGTAACCCCAGTCCAGGTCTTGTGGCAAGATCCCATACCCGCCGTTGAGCTAGCGAGCGGATGATCATGCCTGTGCCACAAGATGGCTGGACACCCCACCTATTAGCCTGCCCGGACTGGCCACAGGGTCCTGTGACCTTGGGTCATAAGGGTGGATAAAGTTAATGGGTGGGTTAACCCCGAAGGGAATTTTTGGTATGTGAGAGGTAACGATTTTAAAGAGTGGTTAGGCCTTCACCAGCGCGAGTGATAGATAGGACTATCGACCTCTCCCTACACCTTCTGGTTACCAGATACCACCTCTCAAGCGGGAAGGACCTTCGGGGTTCGTTACAAAATGTTTAAAGGAAGCGGGGCTCACGATCAATGTAGAAAAAAGTAAATTTTGCTATCGTGAGATAAAGTATCTAGGATATATTGTCGGCGATGGGTGTCTGCGAACAGATCCTGATAAAGTATCGGCGGTCGGGGACTTCCCGATTCCCAAGACCCCCAAGCAACTCCGTCGATTCCTAGGTATGACAGGGTGGTATAGATAGTTCATACCGAACTATGCATCCATTGCAGCACCGATGACTGATTGCCTTAAGAAAGGACAGACATTTTCGATGACTGACGTCGCGCTACACGCGTTTGAACAGCTAAAGGCGACTTTGGTGTCCGCACCCATTCTCACAAATCCGGACTTCACAAAACGCTTTTACATACAATGCGACGCTTCGACGACAGGTGTTGGTAGTGTGCTTTTCCAGATGGATGAGGAGAAGAACGAACGACCGATAGCATTCATGTCCCAAAAGCTAAACTCCGCTCAGCGGAATTATAGCGTGACGGAACTTGAGTGCTACGCGGCCGTTCTGTCGGTAAAGAAGTTCAGGGCTTATGTGGAGGGTCTACCTTTCACTATAATTACCGATCATGCGAGTCTGAAGTGGCTGATGACACAGAAAGATCTATCTGGTCGACTGGTCAGGTGGAGCTTGAAACTTCAGTGCTTCGACTTCAGGATTGAACATAGGAAAGGTACCCAAAACATTGTCCCTGATACTCTCTCACGCAGAAGAGATAACACCTGAAGCCGAAATATTGCAAGTTGACCTTAATTCCCCACACTTTTCTTCCGAGGAGTATGAGGAATTGAGGAAAACAGTAATCAAGAACCAAGACAAATTACCCGATACTTGCGTTTCGGACGGATTTGTATACAAAAGAACAGACATACGAACTGGTGACGCAATACAGGACGACCGAGCTTGGAAGCTTTGGGTTCCGAAGGAGTTGCGTGGGGGCCTTGTAGAATCGGCTCACAATCATCCAGCTGCAGGACATGGTGGTATCCACAAAACTTTGGCTAGACTAAGGCAGATGTACTTCTGGCCTGGTATGGTCGTAGACGTCCAAAGTTGGATAAAGTCATGTGACATTTGCAAATGCTGCAAACCACAAAATATCATTTCTCGGCCGCCGATGGGTCAACAGGTTATAATGGAGCGGCCTTTTCAACGACTATATATCGACTTTTTAGGACCTTACCCACGGACTAAAAACGGAAATACACATATTTTTATTGTTTTAGATCATTTTTCGAAATATGTATTTTTAAAACCAATTAAGAAAGCAACGGCAGTGGAGGTAGTTAAATATCTCGAAGAAAGTGTGTTTCATATCTTTGGTGTGCCCGAATACATTCACTCGGACAATGGCAAACAATTCGTATCCGAGTTGTTTGTCAGCTTCTTAGGAAAGTACGGGGTTAAACATGTTCGCACCGCGTTCTACTCGCCTCAAGCAAATGCTTCAGAAAGGGTCAACCGATCGGTGTTGGCCAAGATAAGGTCGTACATTCAAGAAGACCAGACGAAATGGGACTTGCATGTTAGCGAAGCAGCATTTTCCTTGAGAAGTGTAGTGCACGATGCGACCAAGTTTGAGCCTTACTATGCAGTATTCGGCACCCAAATGATACAACACGCAAACGCATATGAAGTACTACGCAATTTAGATTTAGTTAAGGAGATGAAGACTGATATCTTAGATAAGAATGACAAATTAGGACTTATAAGAAAGAAAATATTTGAATACCTAAGGCTGGCTCATGACACCGCCACGCGAAAATATAATACCAGAAGTAGGGACATAAAGTACACCGTAGGAAAAATAGTATATCGACGTAATTTCAAGCAGAGTAGTGGTCCCGAAAACTACAATGCTAAGCTAGGCCCAAAATTCCCCAATTACCCAACCCACTTGACGCACTCTCACTGTCGTTGCTGGATCTGTAATATCTATGTTATTTATTATTCTGTTCGTTAAATTTACTATTTATTCACAAATTTATTAACGTATTTTGTCTATTTATTAACTTATTTAAGTATTTATTTAGTTATTTTATCGAATCATTTATTATTTTATTTATTTAGGTATTTTACTGTGATATTAGCTTAAGGAGGAGACGTGCAATACGACAGGACAAATGTAGATTCTTCTACAGCAAAAGTGAAAGGGACACTCTAAACACCCAAGTGATATGAATCTGTGATATAATTACTGTGATACTTAAACTAGGTTATAGATTTGGAAAAGTACTTATTACTTAAGTTAAGTTAATTGCCCGGTTAGCAAACGATAGGAGCTCAGGGAGTGGGCCCTTGCCACACGTTAGGGAATAAATCACAAAACAAACAAACAGTCGTGTCCAAGGACTTTCTTTTTTTACGAATCCGGAGTTTTCGCGACCACTCCTACTCCGTTTTCGAGCCTGTTACGGCAGCCTTGTGACACTGTAGCCAATTTTAAACAAAAACTTAATCTTATCCATTAATCCTACACCCATTCCACCCCATCCCACTAACACACTAACTACATATACTTATAATACAATCTAAAACTTGCCAAACACTTACATTACAAGAAAAACACTTACAACCCTTCATGTACCTCACCCCGCTGTCCATCCTAGGCACACTATCCATTTTCCTAAATCCTATATCCATCCAGTATCCAACGCAAACATCTGCAATCATCCATCCATCTAATCCTTGTCCATCCAAAATCCATACGTGTACCTGAAAAAAAAATAACAATTACAACCCCGAAATGACAAGAATCCGACTGGAGATTTCTAATTGGTAAAAACCAATGTTTTACACAATTGGAAACCTCCAATAAGATGGAAATCTTTCTTACCTGGTCTTGGATATTTCCTTCAATGTTCATCCCTAAAATTTTAATGATCCTTTTATTCCTTGTCCCAATTGTCCTTGCCATTTGTTTAGTTGTTATTATGTTTAATTTATTTATTTTCGGACTTCTCAAAATTAGTTTGCAGCACAATGTGCATAGTTGCAAAAATGTTGTTTGTTTTGATTGTTTTGACGTTTGTCATGATTTTTATACCCTATCCCATAGGGGTATATTAGTTTGTCATGATTTTTATACCCTATTCCATAGGGGTATATTAGTTTTGATACTTAGTTTGTAACATAGAGAAATAATTTAGCTACATATACCTCAAAGTATATGGATCGACTCAGAATCGCTAGCTGAGTCGATTAAGCCATGTCTGTCTGTCACGTCACCGATTTTTAGGCCTTAAATTTTGAGCTAGGATAATGAAATTTGGTATATGGGATCCTCGCCCGTGCCTACAGAACAAGTGTAATAATTTTTGAAATCCGCCTACTGCCACGCCCCCTTTTAAGATAAACTCAGTTTATGGCCAAACCGTAAGGAATTTCAAAAAAGTGTCAGAGTAGCATATTTAGAGAATCGTAATATCTATATTTCGTCAATACAAAGTTTTTTGCCACGCCCACTTTTTGGGGGCGTTTTCTATAAAAAAACTTTTTTGGCCAAATTTGAAAATTTTCGAAAAAATATTTGATGCAAAATCATTGGTAGTATTAATATGAACATTTCGTCAGTAGACCATTTAAACCCACGCCAACTTTTTGGGGGCGTTTTCCTACAAAAACCATTTGTATGCCCTACCCCAAGGCATATGCAAAACAAAAACGTGGTTTTTTGTCGAACCATAAAAGAATTTGATAATCCTTCGGAACAATATGTTGTAACAACGTCTTTTTCAATACTTTATGACCATAAAGACCATATTTTGGGGATATCAATTTTTAGGATGGGATGGGATAGTGTATTAAACGATCCGCACAGCGGATTGTAGCCTTCTCATATGTTTATACCCTATCCCATAGGGGTATATTAGTTTTGATACTTAGTTTGTAACATATGAGAAGGCTACAATCCGCTGTGCGGATCGTTGAATACCCTATCCCATCCTATCCATAAAACTAGAATCCCCAAAAAAGTGGGCATGGCTAAAAACACGATGTGGATAAAATAGAAAAAATGATATAGTGACAACAAATTCTTCAGACTGCTTACAAAACACTTTTACAGTTCTACAAAAGACAAGGTTTTCTCCTGCATATGTTATGGGGTAGGGTATAAAAATGGTTTTTATATAAAAACGGCCCCAAAAAGTGGGCGTGGGTTAAAATGGTATAAAGACGAAATGTTTATATTAATAATGTTAATGATTCTGCATCAAAATTTTTTTCGAAAAATTTAAAATTTGACCGAAACAGTTTTTAACAGAAAACGCCCCCAAAAAGTGGGCGTGGCAAAAAACTTTATATGGACGAAATATAGATATTAATATTGTCTAAGTATGCTGTTCAGAAACTTTTTTAAAATTCCTTACGGTTTGGTCAAAAACTGAGTTTTTCTTAAAAGGGGGCGTGGCAGTGGGCGGATTTAAAAAATTTTTACACTTGTTCTGTAGGCAGAGACTAGGATCCTATATACCAAATTTCATTATCCTAGCTCAAAATTTAAGGCCTAAAAATCGGTGACGTACAGACGGACGGACGGACGGACGGACGGACGGACAGACAGACATGGCTTAATCGACTCAGCTAGCGATTCTGAGTCGATCCATATACTTTGAGGTATATGTAGCAAAATTATTTCTCTATGTTACAAACTAAGTATCAAAACTAATATACCCCCCTATGGGATAGGGTATAACAAGCACAGAAAAGGATATACAAGATTACAACGAAAGAACTATTAAAGACATACTTACCAACACAAAATCAATTAAAAACATATGAGAAGGCTACAATCCGCTGTGCGGATCGTTGAATACCCTATCCCATCCTATCCATAAAACTAGAATCCCCAAAAAAGTGGGCATGGCTAAAAACACGATGTGGATAAAATAGAAAAAATGATATAGTGACAACAAATTCTTCAGACTGCTTACAAAACACTTTTACAGTTCTACAAAAGACAAGGTTTTCTCCTGCATATGTTATGGGGTAGGGTATAAAAATGGTTTTTATATAAAAACGCCCCCAAAAAGTGGGCGTGGGTTAAAATGGTATAAAGACGAAATGTTTATATTAATAATGTTAATGATTCTGCATCAAAATTTTTTTCGAAAAATTTAAAATTTGACCGAAAACAGTTTTTAACAGAAAACGCCCCCAAAAAGTGGGCGTGGCAAAAAACTTTATATGGACGAAATATAGATGTTTGGGAATGCAATTATTTTTACTATATTATATTTTTTGAATAATCTTTTGCCACTTATATATTTGTTAAAAAACAGAACCCTATTTATTTTAATGTTTTAACACACGATATAGTGTGCCGATATGTGTTTGTTTTCGCTTGTTCCTTTGCGTAAACAACTTTAAATTGATTTACATGCATATTGTATACTCCAATGCATTTAAAGGCATTTATGCAACGGGATAACTATCGGGAAGAGGGTTCGCGCTAGGTGCTTTGCGTTGTCAATATCTCTTCTCTAGTAACCACCGACCGCGAAACATCTTCCCAGTTTGTCTTGATCGCAGTAAGATCGAATAAAGTTATATTATAACGTTGTTGAAATTTGTTGTTTAATTTATTGCTGATCAAAGTTGGTCCTTCGAGCCGGATTTTTTGTTAATTTGAATCGCAATTTATACTACACGGTGGTTGCTAGATTTTTGGAATTCGGAAAGTATTTTGTGAAAGGAGGTAACAATTGTATCGACCATTTATTTTGCTGTTTCCTGCATTTGCTGTTTTTTGGGTTTGCTGTTGCCTAGGTTGTTTGAAAGTGCTGTTTCGAATTGAATATTGGTGTGGTTTAATGATCATATATTTGTGAATTAATAATTCGTTCGACAGAAATTATTTGCTCTCACGTGTTCTGTTGTTTGTGACCTTGATTCCAACAAGTGCATTTAATAAAGATGAATGTATTGAAGCAATCACGTGGACATTTGAAGGGTGCTATAACGCGCGCGCATACGTATATTTTGGAGGTTGACGATGAAGATATTGATAGTTTAAAAACGCGGTTAGAGCGGTTAGAGGAAACGTGGAAGGCATTTTGCGCAAATCAAAATGATATTTTTCAATATTTCGAGGAAGAAGGATTCGGTAATCCTGAAATTGACTTTGAAGCAACCGAAATGAAATATATTGATGCAAAAAGTGCGTTCATTAAAGCGATTCGTAAAAACACGGCTACGGTTCCATTGCCACCTCCGCCGCGTGTTCAAGCTAACGTCGATTCTTCCAACGAGCATTTACAACAACAAACCACGTTGTTAGAGACTTTCCTCAAAAATCAGTCGACTAGGTTTGCCGAAATTGAATTGCCGCAATTTAAAATATCTCCCTTCGGTGGGGATTACCGCGAATGGCCGGAGTTTCGGGATATGTTCCTCGGGAGTATTGATTGTAAAACTCTTCCGGGTGCACAAAAAATGCGTTACTTGAAGTCGTTTTTGCGCGATGATGCCGCAAAACTATTGAATGGTATCGACATAGCCGATTCCAATTATGAACCTGCGTGGGAAAAATTAGAACGTCGGTATAATAAACCCTTGTACATTATTAATGCTCATATTGAATGCTTTTTGAGGATGCCAACGGTGGCAGTTTCGGACAGTGGACATTTGCGTCGGCTAGCGGATAAATCAGATGAGGTGCTTCGCGGTTTGAAGGCTCTGAAGTCCGAAGGTAGAGATCCATGGTTGATTTACCTTCTGCTCAATAAAACGGACTCAGAGACGCGTAGGGCTTGGGCGTTACATAAAAATAATTCGGATAAGTCTACCGTTCAAGAACTAATCGATTTTTTTGAGGAAAGATGTGATGCTTTGGAATCATGCGAAACGAAGCAAAGTGAAATGAAAAACCGCGGAAATAGACCAATGATGCGTGCAAGTGGTGCTTCGACAAATTTAAAAAGCCTCGCCGTCTCCAATCCCTTGTGTGCCATGTGCAAAGAAAACCATGTTCTACCACAATGTCCTCAATTTCTTGCCTTGTCCATTACTTCTCGCCGCAGTTATGCCCGAGATCAAAAATTGTGCTACAATTGTTTAGGTAATAACCATTCGTCTTCAAGATGTCGGTCGAAAACTCGTTGTCCTCATTGCCGTATTCGTCATCATGTCTTAGTGCACTTGGATCCATTGGTTGCTGAAGTTAACAATGATAATGTGGAAAACCCTTCGACTTCAAAGGCTGCTCCTTTACCGATTGTTAGCAATCACACCCAAAACGTAATTCGCCCTTCCGGTATTTTGCCTACCGTGGTTGTTCAAGTCGTAGATTCCTTTGGTCGAACTCATTCTTGTCGCGTACTGCTCGACACCGGGTCCCAAGCTTCTTTTGTAACGGAAGGTTTGGTGAAAAGATTAGGTCATCGACGTCGTCATGCCCGTCTTCCAATATCTGGTATCTCATCTTTAGAAGCTGGGGTTACCCAGGGTTCGGTTACCATTAATTTGAAATCCTGTTATGATTCAAACGAAATAAATATTGAAGCCTTTATTTTGAATAAAATAACTTCGAAAACTCCCTCACTGCCATTTGCCTTGGATAAATCATTGTTGCTGGATCATTTACAATTGGCGGATCCCGGTTTTAACACCCCAAGTTCCATTGATGTTTTACTTGGATCTGACAAGGCCTGGAGTATTTTGCGCGACGGTCGTCGTACAGATGCGGACGGAAATTTGATTGCCCACAATACCATGTTTGGATGGGTTATAACTGGAAACATTCCTGACACAGAAATCATGTCGTTACATGTCGAGGTTGAACAGGATGTTGACGTTCTTCTCAAATCGTTTTGGGAAATTGAAGAGGTTCATCATGGTATGTTTTCCCTAGATTCTGAGGACTTTGCAGACGCGAATTTTTGTAAAACCTTTTCTCGTGCCCCTGATAATAAATATATTGTTGAGTTACCATTTCGTCGAAACGAGGTTATCTTTGCAAATAGTCTCTCAGGAGCCTTATCTCGATTGGGTTCTATGGAACGTCGCTTCTCTCGTCACGAAAACCTTCGATTAGAGTATTGCCGATTTATGCGGGATTATCAGAAAATGGGCCACATGGAACGTATTCCCGATGATGAAATCGAACCTACTTCAGGAAAGACGTTTTACCTTCCACATCATGCCGTTGTCACCAATAAATTACGGGTTGTGTTTGATGGGTCACATAGGGATGTAAATGGTATAAGCCTGAATGAAACGTTGCATGTAGGAACCCCTCTTCAACGTAATTTAATCAATGTTTGCCTACGTTTTCGGATCCATAAATATGTTTTTTGTGCTGACATTGTAAAAATGTTTCGGCAAATTTGGGTCGCTACAAAACATAGGGACCTGCAACGTATTGTGTGGCGAGAAAACACGGACGAACCGATAGGACACTACCGATTACGTACTGTTACCTACGGTACTTCTCCTGCTCCTTTTCTGGCAATGCGAGTCCTGAAGCAACTCGCCTTAGATTACATGGATCAATACCCCATTGCATCGCATTGCATTTTGCATGATTTCTATGTTGATGATGTCATGACGGGTTCGGATTCTGTATCTGCAATTTCGGACTTGAAAGAGGAATTGGTTAAGCTCTTATCCTGCGGGGGCTTGCAGTTGAGTAAGTGGAGCTCAAATTGTTGGCCAGTTTTGAAAGGATTGAATTGTGAAACGAATTTTCCTCTCGATTTTGACAGCGCCGATAGTTATACCAAAGTACTCGGGTTAGTTTGGAATCCTCACCGGGACGTTTTCACCTATAAAATTTCATTAGACGAGAAATCTTCGTTTTTACCCACAAAGCGAATGCTGTTGTCAGAGATTTCCAAAATCTTTGACCCTTTGGGATTCCTGGCTCCTGCAACCATTTTGTTTAAAATGCTTTTCCAGGAGTTATGGGTGAACACAACGAAAATCGGATGGGATGATCCTCTGCCAGCTGCCGTAGCTCACAAATGGATTTCCTACCGAAAGGATTTACTCTATTTAGAAAAGGTCGAGATTTCGAGGATGTGCACGTCAAGTTCAAAATATTTCGATTTGGTTGGATTTTCAGACGCATCTGAGAAGGCATATTCTGCCGTCGTGTACGCTCGCAGTTTTTCGGAAAGTGGAGACATAGAGATTGAAATTCTTGCTGCGAAAACCCGCGTCGCTCCTGTGAAACAACTAACAATTCCCCGTCTTGAACTTTGTGGGGCTCTTCTATTAAGTCGCTTGGTTAAACTTATTCGGACTTCATTGGACGTAAAACCTGTCAAAACTTATGTATTTTGTGATTCTCAAATCGTGTTAGCATGGTTGTCATCTCCCCCACGTCGTTGGAATACATTCATTGCAAATCGTACGTCAGAGATACTCGATGTTCTTCCGCGATCTCATTGGAACTATATCTGCTCTAAGGAAAATCCAGCTGACTGTGCATCAAGAGGAGTTGAGCCCAGAAAATTGTCGCAGTTGGGAATTTGGTAGAAAGGACCTAATTGGCTTTCGTTGGACTCTCAGTTTTGGCCGATTTCCATAGAAAATTTGGATTTGAAGGAAGTACCTGAAAAAAGAAAAGAGCCTGTGGTTGCGAATGTATTGACGACAGTGAATGGGATTTTAGACGATTTGGTTAAAACCGTTTCTTCGTGGTTCCGAATAGTTCGGATTGTAGCCCTTGTTTTTCGGTTTGTCAGGAATTGTAAAATGTCTCCAAAGGATAGGTTAAAGGGTTTTATCCGGTCTTCAGAATTGTTTTGTGCTAAGAAATCTTGTCTTTTATGGGCTCAAATGGAGTTCGCGGAAGATATCCAAGCACTTAAATCTAAAAACTGTGTTTCCAACCAATCAAAACTTTCGTCTTTATCGCCATTTCTGGATAATGATGGATTGCTGCGAGTTGGAGGAAGACTTTTAAATGCTACGGACGTTCCTTTCAGTGTTAAACATCCGACAATCCTTCCAAAAGGTCATCCCATCACACTACTGATTCTGCGGGAGGCCCATTTAAAATTTCTTCACGCAGGTGTTTCGGAACTCTTCTCATTTGTACGTCAAGAATTTTGGATACTAGGAAGCAGAAATTTAATAAGAAAAATTGTGCACGACTGTATGTTTTGTTTTCGACAACGTCAATCAACCTCATCACAACTCATGGGAAACTTGCCGTCTTCACGACTCTCGCCATCATTCGCTTTCGATCACACTGGTTGCGACTACGCTTGACCAATAACACTTCGCTTAGCCAAAGGAAAAAAGCCAAAGCTGGTCAAAGGGTACTTCGCGTTATTTGTTTGTATGGCGACAAAGGCATTGCATCTGGAAGTCGTCAGTGACCTGTCTACAGATGCTTTCATAGCGGCGTTGAAGCGGTTTATTGCTCGGAGGGGAAAATGCAATGTAATCTACTCTGATAATGGCACCAATTTTCAAGGAGCTGCGCGAACTCTGTCGGAATGGTATAATTTAGTACGATCCATGGAGCACAACGAGCAGATTTCAAGAATATTGGCAGTTGATGGCATCAAATGGGAGTTTATTCCCCCACATAGTCCTCATTTTGGAGGACTTTGGGAAGCGGGGGTAAAATGCGTGAAACATCATCTCCGCAGAGTTATAGGGAATAACATTCTGACGTTCGAGGAGATTACTACCTTGTTGTCTCAAATTGAAGCATTATTAAATTCAAGACCTCTTTGTGCAATTTCTGATTTAGATTTGAACCCTCTAACTCCCTCTCATTTCCTTATAGGTAGACCATACACGGCAATACCGGAGCCCAGCTGTCTAGAAGTTCCCATTAATCGACTTGGTACATGGGAGCTTATACAAAACATGTTACAAGGTTTTTGGCGTCGGTGGCACTCGGACTACATAACATCACTTCAACAGCGTCCGAAATGGAAGCATGCGAAGACGAATTTCAAGGTTGGAGACCTAGTTGTGGTTAAGGAGCCCAATATGCCACCATCTAAATGGGCACTAGGGCGAGTTGAGGAACTTTATCCAGGAAAGGATAAGTTGGTACGAGTAGTATCTATTCGCACCAAAAATGGGATCTTTAAGCGTCCAATTACAAAGTTGGCTATATTGCCTTGCTCCTGAAATTCCTTCAGGGGGGCCGGCGTGTTTGGGAATGCAATTATTTTTACTATATTATATTTTTTGAATAATCTTTTGCCACTTATATATTTGTTAAAAAACAGAACCCTATTTATTTTAATGTTTTAACACACGATATAGTGTGCCGATATGTGTTTGTTTTCGCTTGTTCCTTTGCGTAAACAACTTTAAATTGATTTACATGCATATTGTATACTCCAATGCATTTAAAGGCATTTATGCAACGGGATAACTATCGGGAAGAGGGTTCGCGCTAGGTGCTTTGCGTTGTCAATATCTCTTCTCTAGTAACCACCGACCGCGAAACATCTTCCCAGTTTGTCTTGATCGCAGTAAGATCGAATAAAGTTATATTATAACGTTGTTGAAATTTGTTGTTTAATTTATTGCTGATCAATAGATATTAATATTGTCTAAGTATGCTGTTCAGAAACTTTTTTAAAATTCCTTACGGTTTGGTCAAAAACTGAGTTTTTCTTAAAAGGGGGCGTGGCAGTGGGCGGATTTAAAAAATGTTTACACTTGTTCTGTAGGCAGAGACTAGGATCCTATATACCAAATTTCATTATCCTAGCTCAAAATTTAAGGCCTAAAAATCGGTGACGTACAGACGGACGGACGGACGGACGGACGGACGGACAGACGGACGGACGGACAGACAGACATGGCTTAATCGACTCAGCTAGCGATTCTGAGTCGATCCATATACTTTGAGGTATATGTAGCAAAATTATTTCTCTATGTTACAAACTAAGTATCAAAACTAATATACCCCCCTATGGGATAGGGTATAACAAGCACAGAAAAGGATATACAAGATTACAACGAAAGAACTATTAAAGACATACTTACCAACACAAAATCAATTAAAAACATATGAGAAGGCTACAATCCACTGTGCGGATCGTTGAATACCCTATCCCATCCTATCTGTAAAACTAAAATCCCCAAAAAGTGGACATGGCTAAAAACACGATGTGGATAAAATAAAGAAAATGACATGGTGACAACAAATTGTTCAGACTGTTTACAAAAAACTTTGACGGTTCTACAAAAGACAAGGTTTTCTCCTGCATATGTTATGGGGTAGTGTATAAAAATGGTTTTTATATAAAAACGCCCCCAAAAAGTGGGCGTGGGTTGAAATAGTCTATGGACGAAATGTTCATATTTATACTACTAATGATTCTGCATCAAAAGTTTTTTCGAAAATTTTAAAATTTGACCGAAAAACGTTTTTTATTAAAAACGCCCCCAAAAAGTGGGCGTGGCAAAAAACTTTATATGAACGAAATACAGATATTCAGATTGTCTAAATATGTTGTTCAGAAAGTTTTTCAAAATTCCTTATGGTTTGGCCAAAAAATACGTTTTTCTAAAAAGGGGGCGTGGCAGTGGGCGGATTTCAAAAATTTTTACACTTGTTCTGCTGGGAGCAACAAAGAGCACGTGTACCAAATTTCATCCTTCTAGCTCAAAATTTAAAGCCCAAAAACTTGTGACGTACGGACGGACGGACGGACGGACGGACGGACGGACAGACATGGCTAAATCGACTCAGCTATCGATTCTGAGTCGATCCATATACTTTGAGGTATATGTAGCTAAATTATTTCTCTATGTTACAAACTATGTATCAAAACTAATATACCCCTATGGGATAGGGTATAAACATATGAGAGGCTACAATCCGCTATGCGGATCGTTGAATACCCTATCCCATCCTATCTGTAAAACTAAAATCCCCAAAAAGTGGACATGGCTAAAAACACGATGTGGATAAAATAAAGAAAATGACATGGTGACAACAAATTCTTCAGACTGCTTATAAAAAACTTTTACGGTTCTACAAAAGACAAGATTTTCTGCTGCATATGTTATGGGGTAGTGTATAAAAATGGTTTTTATATAAAAACGCCCCCAAAAAGTGGGCGTGGGTTAAAATGGTATATGGACGAAATGTTCATATTAATAATGTTAATGATTCTGCATCAAAATTTTTTTTGAAAAATTTAAAATTTGACCGAAAACAGTTTTTCATTTAAAACGCCCCCAAAAAGTGGGCGTGGCAAAAAACTTTATACGGACGAAATATAGATATTCATATTGTCTAAAATATGTTGTTCAGAAACTTTTTTAAAATTAATTACGGTTTGGTCAAAAACCTGAGTTTTTCTTAAAAGGGGGCGTGGCAGTGGGCGGATTTCAAAAATTTTTACACTTGTTCTGTAGGCAGAGACGAGGATCCTATATACCAAATTTCATTATCCTAGCTCAAAATTTAAGGCCTAAAAATCGGTGACGTACAGACGGACGGACGGACGGACGGACGGACGGACGGACAGACAGACATGGCTTAATCGACTCAGCTAGCGATTCTGAGTCGATCCATATACTTTGAGGTATATGTAGCAAAATTATTTCTCTATGTTACAAACTAAGTATCAAAACTAATATACCCCTATGGGATAGGGTATAAACATATGAGAGGCTACAATCCGCTATGCGGATCGTTGAATACCCTATCCCATCCTATCTGTAAAACTAAAATCCCCAAAAAGTGGACATGGCTAAAAACACGATGTGGATAAAATAAAGAAAATGACATGGTGACAACAAATTCTTCAGACTGCTTATAAAAAACTTTTACGGTTCTACAAAAGACAAGATTTTCTGCTGCATATGTTATGGGGTAGTGTATAAAAATGGTTTTTATATAAAAACGCCCCCAAAAAGTGGGCGTGGGTTAAAATAGTATATGGACGAAATGTTCATATTAATAATGTTAATGATTCTGCATCAAAATTTTTTTTTGAAAAATTTAAAATTTGACCGAAAACAGTTTTTCATTTAAAACGCCCCCAAAAAGTGGGCGTGGCAAAAAACTTTATACGGACGAAATATAGATATTCATATTGTCTAAATATGTTGTTCAGAAACTTTTTTAAAATTAATTACGGTTTGGTCAAAAACTGAGTTTTTCTTAAAAGGGGGCGTGGCAGTGGGCGGATTTCAAAAATTTTTACACTTGTTCTGTAGGCAGAGACGAGGATCCTATATACCAAATTTCATTATCCTAGCTCAAAATTTAAGGCCTAAAAATCGGTGACGTACAGACGGACGGACGGACGGACGGACGGACGGACGGACGGACGGACGGACGGACAGAC
>CAKOBI010000175.1:0-30960 GCA_932526625.1 Rhingia campestris
TAACAAAACGAATTTTGTAAATTAAGACATTATAAAACAAGTGAAGGAACTCAACGACCAGAACTGGCAACTAACCTGGATCAAGAGGAAGAATCCAAACTGCAAGTGAGGTGGCGTGCACTCGCTTTCATTTCAAGTTGCGTAATGCACCAAATGACACATGTTTTTTTTGTTTATACCCTATCCCATAGGGGGGTATATTAGTTTTGATACTTAGTTTGTAACATAGAGAAATAATTTTGCTACATATACCTCAAAGTATATGGATCGACTCAGAATCGCTAGCTGAGTCGAATAAGCCATGTCTGTCTGTCCCGTCCGTCCGTCCCGTCTGTCTGTTCGTCAGCGGTTTTTGGGCCTTAAATTTTGAGCTAGTATAATGAAATTTGGTATATAGGATCCTCGTCCGTGCCACCAGAACAAGTGTAAAAAATTTTTGAAATCCGCCCACTGCCACGCCCCCTTTTTAGGAAAACTTATTTTTTGGCCAAACCGTAAGGAATTTCAAAAAAGTGTCTGAGTAGCATATTTAGACAATCCTAATATCTATATTTCGTTCATACAAAGTTTTTTACCACGCCCACTTTTTGGGGGCGTTTTCAATAAAAAACTGTTATCGGTCAAATTTAAAATTTTTCGAAAAAAATTTTGATGCAGAATCATTAACATTATTAATATAAACATTTCGTCTTTATACCATTTTAACCCACGCCCACTTTTTGGGGGGCGTTTTTATATAAAAAACCATTTTTATACCCAACCCCATAACATATGCAGGAGAAAACCTTGTCTTTTGTAGAACCGTAAAACTGTTTTGTAAGCAGTCTGAAGAATTTGTTGTCACTATATCATTTTTTCTATTTTATCCACATCGTGTTTTTAGCCATGCCCACTTTTTTGGGGATTTTAGTTTTATGGATAGGATGGGA
This sequence comes from Rhingia campestris, assembly GCA_932526625.1. Classification (NCBI taxonomy): domain Eukaryota; kingdom Metazoa; phylum Arthropoda; class Insecta; order Diptera; family Syrphidae; genus Rhingia; species Rhingia campestris. Next base: position 930 of record CAKOBI010000175.1, read on the forward strand.
TAGGGTATTCAACGATCCGCACAGCGGATTGTAGCCTTCTCATATGTTTTTATATCCTATCCCATAGGGGGGTATATTAGTGTTGATACTTAGTTTGTAACATAGAGAAATAATTTTGCTACATATACCTCAAAGTATATGGATCGGCTCAGAATCGCTAGCTGAATCGAATTAGCCATGTCTGTCCGTCCGTCCGTCCGTCCGTCCTTCCGTCCGTCTGTCTGTTCGTCAGCGGTTTTTGGGCCTTAAATTTTGAGCTAGGATAATGAAATTAGGTATATAGGATCCTAGTCCGTGCCACCAGAACAAGTGTAAAAATTTTTGAAATCCGCCCACTGCCACGCCCCCTTTTTAGGAAAACCTAATATCTATATTTCGTTCATACAAAGTTTTTTGCCACGCCCACTTTTTGGGGGCGTTTTTTTTAAAAAAAAAACGCTTTTTGTCCAAATTTTAAAACTTTCGAAAAAAATGTTGATGCAAATACTTCCGAAATGGTAATATAAACATATGAGAGGCTACAATCCGCTGTGCGGCTCGTTGAATACCCTATCCCATCCCACCTTAAAATTAATATCCTCAAAATATAGGCCTCATGGCGACGAAATGCAGAAAATGACACTGTCACAATATATTGCTCAGACTGTTTATCAAAATCTTTTGTGGTTCGACAAAAAACAACGTATTTCTATTGCTAATGCCTTCGGATGGGGCAATCAAATGGTTTTTGTAAGAAAATGCCCCCAAAATGTGGGCGTAGGTGAAAATGATCTATAGACAAAATGTTTATATTACCATTGCGGAAGTATTTGCATCAAAAATTTTTTCGAAAGTTTTAAAATTTGGACGAAAAGCGTTTTTTGCTAAAAACGCCCCCAAAAAGTGGGCGTGGCAAAAAACTTTGTATGGACGAAATATAGATATTAGGATTGTCTAAATATGCTGCTCAGACACTTTTTTGAAATTCCTTACCGTTTGGCTTTTAACTACGTTTTTCTAAAAGGGGGCGTGGCAGTGGGCGGATTTCAAAAATTTTTACACTTGTTCTGCTTCGTCAGCCAAAGAGTCTATATACCTAATTTCAACACTCTAGCTCAAAATTTAAGGCCCAAAAATCGGTGACACACAGACGGACGGACGGACGGACGGACAGACAGACATGGCTTAATCGACTCAGCTAGCTATTCTGAATCGATCCATATACTTTGAGGTATATGTATCGAAATTATTTCTCTATGTTACAAACTTAATCTCAAAACTAATATACCCCCCTATGGGATAGGGTATAAAAACGAGTGTAAAACATTAAGAAACTTGTACGGCAAAAGATAGAACAAAGGATCGTGTGCGCAAAACAGATATATGTAAATTGAATTCCGTTGAATACGGCGATTTTATGGCGTCACAGTTGCGGGATTGGTTGCGGCGGTTGAATGAAGTACCGGTGGAGGAAAGAGGTGAATTTCCCTGTGTTGCGAATGTAGAACACAACAATCGGATAGTCATAGTGTGCGCGAGCAGGGGGATAACGAGAACGTAGACCAGCGTGAACCAGACGTGCGTCGTGGACGTCGAACGATGTGCAGCTGGCAGAAGAAGAAGTCGGACGTATGGATGTGTGTGTCGATGTGAGCTGAGGGCTAGCAATATTTAAACGGGAAAATGATTTGTTGAAGAAGGAGAAAGAAGTGCTACAGAAAGAAAATGACATGCTGAAAAGGATGGCGCAAATGAGTGTTAAACAAAGGAGTGCAAAAAATATGAAGGCAAGTGAGGAGGGGAAGAATTGAGTCGACTGGAGTAAAAAAACATATGAGAGGCTACAATCCGCTATGCGGATCGTTGAATACCCTATCCCATCCCATCCTTTAAATTAATATCCTCAAAATATAGGCCTTATGACGATGAAATACAGAAAATGACATTGTCACAATATATTGCTCAGACAGTTTCTCAAAATCTTTTGTGGTTCGACAAAAAACAACGTATTTCTATTGCTAATGCCTTGGGATGGGGTACACAAATGGTTTTTGTAAGAAAACGCCCCCAAAATGTGGGCGTAGGTGAAAATGATCTATGGACAAAATGTTTATATTACCATTGCGGAAGAATTTGCATCAAAAATTTTTTCGAAAGTTTTAAAATTTGGACAAAAAGCGTTTTTTACTAAAAACGCCCCCAAAAAGTGGGCGTGGCAAAAAACTTTGTATGAACGAAATATAGATATTAGGATTGTCTAAATATCCTGCTCAGACACTTTTTTGCAATTCCTTACGGTTTGGCCAAAAAATAAGTTTTCCTAAAAAGGGGGCGTGGCAGTGGGCGGATTTCAAAAATTTTTACACTTTTTCTGGTGACTCGGCCAAGGATCCTATCTACCAAATTTCATTATCCTAGCTCAAAATTTAAGGCCCAAAAATCGGTGACGAACAGACAGACGGACGGACGGACGGACGGACGGACGGACAGACAGACATGGCTAATTCGACTCAGCTAGCGATTCTGAGTCGATCCATATACTTTGAGGTATATGTAGCTAAATTATTTCTCTATGTTACAAACTAAGTATCAAAACTAATATACCCCTATGGGATAGGGTATAAAAAACATATGAGAAGGCTACAATCCGCTGTGCGGATCGTTGAATACCCTATCCCATCCTATCCATAAAACTAAAATCCCCAAAAAAGGGGGCATGGCTAAAAACACGATGTGGATAAATAGAAAAAATGATATAGTGACAACAAATTCTTCAGACTGCTTACAAAACACTTTAACGGTTCTACAAAAGACAAGGTTTTCTCTTGCATATGTTATGGGGTAGTGTATAAAAATGGTTTTTTATATAAAAACGCCCCCAAAAAGTGGGCGTGGGTTAAAATGGTATATAGACGAAATGTTCATATTAATAATGTTAATGATTCTGCATCAAAATTTTTTTCGAAAAATTAAAAATTTGACCGAAAACAGTTTTTTATTGAAAACGCCCCCAAAAAGTGGGCGTGGCAAAAAACTTTATATGGACGAAATATAGATATTAATATTGTCTAAATATGTTGTTCAGAAACTTTTTTAAAATTCCCTACGGTTTGGTCAAAAACTGAGTTTTTCTGAAAAGGGGGCGTGGCAGTGGGCGGATTTCAAAAATTTTTACACTTGTTCTGTAGGCAGAGACAAGGATCCTATAAACCAAATTTCATTATCCTAGCTCAAAATTTAAGGCCTAAAAATCGGTGACGTACAGACGGACGGACGGACGGACGGACGGACGGACAGACAGACATGGCTTAATCGACTCAGCTAGCGATTCTGAGTCGATCCATATACTTTGAGGTATATGTAGCAAAATTATTTCTCTATGTTACAAACTAAGTATCAAAACTAATATACCCCTATGGGATAGGGTATAAAGACGGTAAAGAAGCCCAAATCATAACATATGAGAAGGCTACAATCCGCTGTGCGGATCGTTGAATACCCTATCCCATCCTATCCATAAAACTAAAATCCCCAAAAAAGGGGGACATGGCTAAAAACACGATGTGGATAAATAGAAAAAATGATATAGTGACAACAAATTCTTCAGACTGCTTACAAAACACTTTAACGGTTCTACATAAGACAAGGTTTTCTCTTGCATATGTTATGGGGTAGTGTATAAAAATGGTTTTTATATAAAACCGCCCCCAAAAAGTGGGCGTGGGGTTAAAATGGTATATAAACGAAATGTTCATATTAATAATGTTAATGATTCTGCATCAAAATTTTTTTCGAAAAATTTAAAATTTGACCGAAAACAGTTTTTTATTGAAAACGCCCCCAAAAAGTGGGCGCGGCAAAAAACTTTATATGGACGAAATATAGATATTAATATTGTCTAAATATGTTGTTCAGAAACTTTTTTAAAATTCCTTACGGTTTGGTCAAAAACTGAGTTTTTCTTAAAAGGGGGCGTGGCAGTGGGCGGATTTCAAAAATTTTTACACTTGTTCTGTAGGCAGAGACGAGGATCCTATATACCAAATTTCATTATCCTAGCTCAAAATTTAAGGCCTAAAAATCGGTGACGTACAGACGGACGGACGGACGGACGGACAGACAGACATGGCTTAATCGACTCAGCTAGCGATTCTGAGTCGATCCATATACTTTGAGGTATATGTAGCAAAATTATTTCTCTATGTTACAAACTAAGTATCAAAACTAATATACCCCTATGGGATAGGGTATAAACAATCCGCTATGCGGATCGTTGAATACCCTATCCCATCCCATCCTTTAAATTAATATCCTCAAAATATAGGCCTTATGGGTGAAAATGATCTATTGACAAAATGTTTATATTACCATTTCGGAAGTATTTGCATTAAAATTTTTTTCGAAAGTTTTAAAATTTGGACAAGAAGCGTGTTTCACTAAAAACGCCCCCAAAAAGTGGGCGTGGCAAAATACTTTGTATGAACGAAATATAGATATTAGGATTGTCTAAATATGCTACTCAGACACTTTTTTGAAATTCCTTACGGTTTGGCCAAAAAATAAGTTTTCCTAAAAAGGGGGCGTGGCAGTGGGCGGATTTCAAAAATTTTTACACTTGTTCTGGTGACTCGGCCAAGGACCCTATCTACCAAATTTCATTATCCTAGCTCAAAATTTAAGGCCCAAAAATCGGTGACGAACAGACAGACGGACGGACGGACGGACGGACGGACGGACAGACAGACATGGCTAATTCGACTCAGCTAGCGATTCTGAGTCGATCCATATACTTTGAGGTATATGTAGCTAAATTATTTCTCTATGTTACAAACTAAGTATCAAAACTAATATACCCCTATGGGATAGGGTATAAAAACATATGAGAAGGCTACAATCCGCTGTGCGGATCGTTGAATACCCTATCCCATCCTATCCATAAAACTAAAATCCCCAAAAAAGGGGACATGGCTAAAAACACGATGTGGATAAATAGAATAAATGATATAGTGACAACAAATTCTTCAGACTGCTTACAAAATACTTTAACGGTTCTACAAAAGACAAGGTTTTCTCTTGCATATGTTATGGGGTAGTGTATAAAAATGGTTTTTATATAAAAACGCCCCCAAAAAGTGGGCGTGGGTTAAAATGGTATATAGACGAAATGTTCATATTAATAATGTTAATGATTCTGCATCAAAATTTTTTTCGAAAAATTTAAAATTTGACCGAAAACAGTTTTTTATTGAAAACGCCCCCAAAAAGTGGGCGTGGCAAAAAACTTTATATGGACGAAATATAGATATTAATATTGTCTAAATATGTTGTTCGGAATCTTTTTTAAATTTCCTTACGGTTTGGTCAAAAACTGAGTTTTTTTTAAAAGGGGGCGTGGCAGTGGGCGGATTTCAAAAATGTTTACACTTGTTCTGTAGGCAGGGACGAGGATCCTATATACCAAATTTCATTATCCTAGCTCAAAATTTAAGGCCTAAAAATCGGTGACGTACAGACGGACGGACGGACGGACGGACAGACAGACATGGCTTAATCGACTCAGCTAGCGATTCTGAGTCGATCCATATACTTTGAGGTATATGTAGCAAAATTATTTCTCTATGTTACAAACTAAGTATCAAAACTAATATACCCCTATGGGATAGGGTATAAAGACGGTAAAGAAGCCCAAATCATAACATATGAGAAGGCTACAATCCGCTGTGCGGATCGTTGAATACCCTATCCCATCCTATCCATAAAACTAAAATCCCCAAAAAAGGGGACATGGCTAAAAACACGATGTGGATAAATAGAAAAAATGATATAGTGACAACAAATTCTTCAGACTGCTTACAAAACACTTTAGCGGTTCTACATAAGACAAGGTTTTCTCTTGCATATGTTATGGGGTAGTGTATAAAAATGGTTTTTATATAAAACCGCCCCCAAAAAGTGGGCGTGGGTTAAAATGGTATATATACGAAATGTTCATATTAATAATGTTAATGATTCTGCATCAAAATTTTTTTCGAAAAATTTAAAATTTGACCGAAAACAGTTTTTTATTGAAAACGCCCCCAAAAAGTGGGCGTGGCAAAAAACTTTATTTGGACGAAATATAGATATTAATATTGTCTAAATATGTTGTTCAGAAACTTTTTTAAAATTCCTTACGGTTTGGTCAAAAACTGAGTTTTTCTTAAAAGGGGGCGTGGCAGTGGGCGGATTTCAAAAATTTTTACACTTGTTCTGGTGGCACGGACGAGGATCCTATATACCAAATTTCATTATCCTAGCTCAAAATTTAAGGCCCAAAAATCGGTGACGAACAGACAGACGGACGGACGGACGGACGGACGGACAGACAGACATGGCTAATTCGACTCAGCTAGCGATTCTGAGTCGATCCATATATTATTTCTATTATTTATTATTTCTCTATGTTACAAACTAAGTATCAAAACTAATATACCCCCCTATGGGATAGGGTATAAACATGTGAGAGGTTACAATCCGCTATGCGGATCGTTGAAAACCCTATCCCATCCCATCCTTAAAATTAATATCCTCAAAATATAGGCCTTATGGCGATGAAATACAGAAAATGATATTGTCACAATATATTGCTCAGACAGTTTATCAAAATCTTTTGTGGTTCGACAAAAAACAACGGTTTTCTATTGCTAATGCCTTGGGAGAGGGTATACAAATGGTTTTTGTAAGAAAACGCCCCCAAAATGTGGGCGTAGGTGAAAATGATCTATGAACAAAATGTTTATATTACCATTGCGGAAGTATTTGCATCAAAAATTTTTTTTAAAGTTTTAAAATTTGGACAAAAAACGTTTTTTACTAAAAACGCCCCCAAAAAGTGGGCGTGGCAAAAAACTTTGTATGGACGAAATACAGATATTGGGATTGTCTAAATATATTGCTTACACACTTTTTTGAAATTCCTTACGGTTTGGCATAAAACTACGTTTTTTCTAAAAAGGGGCGTGGCAGTGGGCGGATTTTAAAAATTTTTACACTTGTTCTGGTGACTCGGCCAAGGATCCTATATACCAAATTTCATTATCCTAGCTCAAAATTTAAGGCCCAAAAATCGGTGACGAACAGACAGACAGACGGACGGACGGACGGACGGACAGACAGACATGGCTAATTCGACTCAGCTAGCGATTCTGAGTAGATCCATATACTTTGAGGTATATGTAGCTAAATTATTTCTCTATGTTACAAACTAAGTATCAAAACTAATATACCCCTATGGGATAGGGTATAAAAAATTGTGTTATCAATTAAAGATTGACACACTCAAACTATTGTTTATACCCTATCCCATAGGGGGGTATATTAGTTTTGATACTTAGTTTGTAACATAGAGAAATAATTTTGCTACATATACCTCAAAGTATATGGATCGACTCAGAATCGCTAGCTTAGTCGAATTAGCCATGTCTGTCTGTCCGTCCGTCCGTCCGTCCGTCCGTCCGTCCGTCCGTCCGTCCGTCCGTCTGTCTGTTCGTCAGCGGTTTTTGGGCCTTAAATTTTGAGCTAGGATAATGAAATTTGGTATATAGGATCCTCGTCCGTGCCACCAGAACAAGTGTAAAAATTTTTGAAATCCGCCCACTGCCACGCCCCCTTTTTAGGAAAACTTATTTTTTGGCTAAACCGTAAGGAATTTCAAAAAAATGTCTGAGTAGCATATTTAGACAATCCTAATATCTATATTTCGTTCATACAAAGTTTTTTGCCACGCCCACTTTTTGGGGGCGTTTTTAGTAAAAAACGCTTTTTGTCCAAATTTTAAAACTTTCGAAAAAAAATTTGAAGCAAATACTTCCGAAATGGTAATATAAACATTTTGTCCATAGATCATTTTCACCTACGCCCACATTTTGGGGGCGTTTTCTTACAAAAACCATTTGTATACCCCATCCCAAGGCATTAGCAATAGAAATACGTTGTTTTTTGTCGAACCACACAAGATTTTGAGAAACTGTCTGAGTAATATATTGTGACAATGTCATTTTCTGTATTTCATCGCCATTAGGCCTATATTTTGAGGATATTAATTGAAAGGATGGGATGGGATAGGGTATTCAACGATCCGCATAGCGGATTGTAGCCTCTCATATGTTAGTTTATGTTATATACTTAGTTTGTAACATAGAGAAATAATTTTGCTACATATACCTCAAAGTATATGGATCGACTCAGAATCGCTAGCTGAGTCGAATTAGCCATGTCTGTCTGTCCGTCCGTCCGTCCGTCTGTCTGTTCGTCAGCGGTTTTTGGGCCTTAAATTTTGAGCTAGGATAATGAAATTTGGTATATAGGATCCTCGTCCGTGCCACCAGAAGAAGTGTAAAAATTTTTGAAATCCGCCCACTGCCACGCCCCCTTTTTAGGAAAACTTATTTTTTGGCCAAACCGTAAGGAATTTCAAAAAAATGTCTGAGTAGCATATTTAGACAATCCTACTATCTATATTTCGTTCATACAAAGTTTTTTGCCACGCCCACTTTTTGGGGGCGTTTTTAGTAAAAAACGCTTTTTGTCCAAATTTTAAAACTTTCGAAAAAAATTTTGATGCAAATACTTCCGAAATGGTAATATAAACATTTTGTCTATAGATCATTTTCATCTACGCCCACATTTTGGGGGCGTTTTCTTACAAAAACCATTTGTATACCCCATCCCAAGGCATTAGCAATAGAAATACGTTGTTTTTTGTCGAACCACACAAGATTTTGAGAAACTGTCTGAGCAATATATTGTGACAATGTCGTTTTCTGTATTTCATCGCCATAAGGCCTATATTTTGAGGATATTAAATTAAAGGATGGGATGGGATAGGGTATTCAACGATCCGCATAGCGGATTGTAGCCTCTCATATGTTTATACCCTATCCCATAGGGGGGTATATTAGTTTTGATACTTAGTTTGTAACATAGAGAAATAATTTTGCTACATATACCTCAAAGTATATGGATCGACTCAGAATCGCTAGCTGATGCAAATACTTCCGAAATGGTAATATAAACATTTTGTCCATAGATCATTTTCACCTACGCCCACATTTTGGGGGGCGTTTTCTTACAAAAACCGTTTGTATACCCCATCCCAAGGCATTAGCAATAGAAATACGAACCACACAAGATTTTGAGAAACTGTCTGAGCAATATATTGTGACAATGTCATTTTCTGTATTTCATTGCCATAAGGCCTATATTTTGAGGATATTAATTTAAAGAATAGGATGGGATAGGGTATTCAACGATCCGCATAGCGGATTGTAGCCTCTCATATGTTTATACCCTATCCCATAGGGGTATATTAGTTTTGATACTTAGTTTGTAACATAGAGAAATAATTTTGCTACATATACCTCAAAGTATATGGATCGACTCAGAATCGCTAGCTGAGTCGATTAAGCCATGTCTGTCTGTCCGTCCGTCCGTCCGTCCGTCCGTCCGTCCGTCTGTACGTCACCGATTTTTAGGCCTTAAATTTTGAGCTAGGATAATGAAATTTGGTTTATAGGATCCTTGTCTCTGCCTACAGAACAAGTGTAAAAATTTTTGAAATCCGCCCACTGCCACGCCCCCTTTTTAGGAAAACTTATTTTTTGGCCAAACCGTAAGGAATTTCAAAAAAGTGTCTGAGTAGCATATTTAGACAATCCTAATATCTATATTTCGTTCATACAAAGTTTTTTGCCACGCCCACTTTTTGGGGGCGTTTTTAGTAAAAAACGCTTTTTGTCCAAATTTTAAAACTTTCGAAAAAAAATTTGATGCAAATACTTCCGAAATGGTAATATAAACATTTTGTCCATAGATCATTTTCACCTACGCCCACATTTTGGGGGCGTTTTCTTACAAAAACCGTTTGTATACCCCATCCCAAGGCATTAGCAATAGAAATACGAACCACACAAGATTTTGAGAAACTGTCTGAGCAATATATTGTGACAATGTCATTTTCTGTATTTCATTGCCATAAGGCCTATATTTTGAGGATATTAATTTAAAGAATAGGATGGGATAGGGTATTCAACGATCCGCATAGCGGATTGTAGCCTCTCATATGTTTATACCCTATCCCATAGGGGTATATTAGTTTTGATACTTAGTTTGTAACATAGAGAAATAATTTTGCTACATATACCTCAAAGTATATGGATCGACTCAGAATCGCTAGCTGAGTCGATTAAGCCATGTCTGTCTGTCCGTCCGTCCGTCCGTCCGTCCGTCCGTCCGTCCGTCCGTCCGTCCGTCTGTACGTCACCGATTTTTAGGCCTTAAATTTTGAGCTAGGATAATGAAATTTGGTTTATAGGATCCTTGTCTCTGCCTACAGAACAAGTGTAAAAATTTTTGAAATCCGCCCACTGCCACGCCCCCCTTTTCAGAAAAACTCAGTTTTTGACCAAACCGTAGGGAATTTTAAAAAAGTTTCTGAACAATATATTTAGACAATATTAATATCTATATTTCGTCCATATAAAGTTTTTTGCCACGCCCACTTTTTGGGGGCGTTTTCAATAAAAAACTGTTTTCGGTCAAATTTTTATATTTTCGAAAAAAATTTTGATGCAGAATCATTAACATTATTAATATGAACATTTCGTCTATATACCATTTTAACCCACGCCCACTTTTTGGGGGCGTTTTTATATAAAAACCATTTTTATACACTACCCCATAACATATGCAAGAGAAAACCTTGTCTTTTGTAGAACCGTTAAAGTGTTTTGTAAGCAGTCTGAAGAATTTGTTGTCACTATATCATTTTTTCTATTTATCCACATCGTGTTTTTAGCCATGCCCCCTTTTTTGGGGATTTTAGTTTTATGGATAGGATGGGATAGGGTATTCAACGATCCGCACAGCGGATTGTAGCCTTCTCATATGTTTATACCCTATCCCATAGGGGGGTATATTAGTTTTGATACATAGTTTGTAACATAGAGAAATAATTTTGCTACATATACCTCAAAGTATATGGATCGACTCAGAATCGCTAGCTGAGTCGAATTAGCCATGTCTGTCTGTCCGTCCGTCCGTCTGTCTGTTCGTCACCGATTTTTGGGCCTTAAATTTTGAGCTAGGATAATGAAATTTGGTATATAGGATCCTTGTTCGAGTCACCAGAACAAGTGTAAAAATTTTTGAAATCCGCCCACTGCCACGCCCCCTTTTTAGAAAAACGTAATTTTTGGCAAATTCGTAAGGAATTTTAAAAAAGTGTCTGAACAGCATATTTAGAGAATCGTAATATCTTTATTTCGTTCTTATAATGTTTCTTGCCACGCCCACTTTTTGGGGGCGTTTTCAATAAAAAACTGTTTTCGGTCAAATTTTAAATTTTTCGAAAAATTTTTTGATGCAGAATCATTAACATTATTAATATGAACATTTCGTATTTATAATATTTTAACCCACGCCCACTTTTCGGGGGCGTTTTTATATAAAAACCATTTTTATACACTACCCCATAACATATGAAGGAGAAAACCTAGTCTTTTGTAGAACCGTAAAAGTGTTTTGTAAGCAGTCTGAAGATTTAGTTGTCACTATATCATTTTTTCTATTTTAGCCACATCGTATTTTTAGCCATGCCCACTTTTTTTTGGGATTTTAGTTTTATGGATAGGATGGGATAGGGTATTCAACGATCCGCACAGCGGATTGTAGCCTTCTCATATGTTTTTATACCCTATCCCATAGGGGTATATTAGTTTTGATACTTAGTTTGTAACATAGAGAAATAATTTTGCTACATATACCTCAAAGTATATGGATCGACTCAGAATCGCTAGCTGAGTCGATTAAGCCATGTCTGTCTGTCCGTCCGTCCGTCCGTCCGTCCGTCCGTCCGTCCGTCCGTCCGTCCGTCCGTCCGTCCGTCTGTACGTCACCGATTTTTAGGCCTTAAATTTTGAGCTAGGATAATGAAATTTGGTATATAGGATCCTCGTCTCTACCTACAGAACAAGTGTAAAAATTTTTGAAATCCGCCCACTGCCACGCCCCCTTTTAAGAAAAACTCAGTTTTTGACAAAACCGTAAGGAATTTTAAAAAAGTTTCTGAACAACATATTTAGACAATATTAATATCTATATTTCGTCCATATAAAGTTTTTTGCCACGCCCACTTTTTGGGGGAGTTTTCAATAAAAAACTGTTTTCGGTCAAATTTTAAATTTTTCGAAAAAAATTTTTATGCAGAATCATTAACATTATTAATATGAACATTTCGTCTATATACCATTTTAACCCACGCCCACTTTTTGGGGGCGGTTTTATATAAAAACCATTTTTATACACTACCCCATAACATATGCAAGAGAAAACCTTGTCTTATGTAGAACCGTTAAAGTGTTTTGTAAGCAGTCTGAAGAATTTGTTGTCACTATATCATTTTTTCTATTTATCCACATCGTGTTTTTAGCCATGTCCCCTTTTTTGGGGATTTTAGTTTTATGGATAGGATGGGATAGGGTATTCAACGATCCGCACAGCGGATTGTAGCCTTCTCATATTCTTATGTAGAACCGTTAAAGTGTTTTGTAAGCAGTCTGAAGAATTTGTTGTCACTATATTTTTTTCTTTTTATACCCTATCCCATAGGGGTATATTAGTTTTGATACTTAGTTTGTAACATAGAGAAATAATTTTGCTACATATACCTCAAAGTATATGGATCGACTCAGAATCGCTAGCTGAGTCGATTAAGCCATGTCTGTCTGTCCGTCCGTCCGTCCGTCCGTCCGTCCGTCTGTACGTCACCGATTTTTAGGCCTTAAATTTTGCGCTAGGATAATGAAATTTGGTATATAGGATCCTCGTCTCTGCCTACAGAACAAGTGTAAAAATTTTTGAAATCCGCCCACTGCCACGCCCCCTTTTAAGAAAAACTCAGTTTTTGACCAAACCGTAAGGAATTTTGAAAAAATTTCTGAACAACATATTTAGACAATATTAATATCTATATTTCGTCGATATAAAGTTTTTTGCCACGCCCACTTTTTGGGGGCGTTTTCAATAAAAAACTGTTTTCGGTCAAATTTTAAATTTTTCGAAAAAAATTTTGATGCAGAATCATTAACATTATTAATATGAACATTTCGTCTATATACCATTTTAACCCACGCCCACTTTTTGGGGGCGTTTTTATATAAAAACCATTTTTATACACTACCCCATAATATATGCAAGAGAAAACCTTGTCTTTTGTAGAACCGTTAAAGTGTTTTGTAAGCAGTCTGAAGAATTTGTTGTCACTATATCATTTTTTCTATTTATCCACATCGTGTTTTTAGCCATGCCTCCCTTTTTTGGGGATTTTAGTTTTATGGATAGGATGGGATAGGGTATTCAACGATCCGCACAGCGGATTGTAGCCTTCTCATATGTTTATACCCTATCCCATATGGGGGTATATTAGTTTTGATACTTAGTTTGTAACATAGAGAAATAATTTTGCTACATATACCTCAAAGTATATGGATCGACTCAGAATCACTAGCTCAGTCGAATTAGCCATGTCTGTCTGTCCGTCCGTCCGTCCGTCCGTCCGTCCGTCCGTCCGTCCGTCCGTCCGTCCGTCCGTCCGTCTGTCTGTTCGTCAGCGGTTTTTGGGCCTTAAATTTTGAGCTAGGATAATGAAATTTGGTATATAGGATCCTCGTCCGTGCCACCAGAACAAGTGTAAAAATTTTTGAAATCCGCCCACTGCCACGCCCCCTTTTTAGGAAAACTTATTTTTTGGCCAAACCGTAAGGAATTTCAAAAAAGTGTCTGAGTAGCATATTTAGACAATCCTAATATCTATATTTCGTTCATACAAAGTTTTTTGCCACGCCCACTTTTTGGGGGCGTTTTTAAAAAAAAAAACGCTTTTTGTCCAAATTTTAAAACTTTCGAAAAAAATTTTGATGCAAATACTTCCGAAATGAAATATTAACATTTTGTCCATAGATCATTTTCACCTACGCCCACATTTTGGGGGCGTTTTCTTACAAAAACCATTTGTATACCCCATCCCAAGGCATTAGCAATAGAAATACGTTGTTTTTTGTCGAACCACACAAGATTTTGAGAAACTGTCTGAGCAATATATTATGACAATGTCATTTTCTGTATTTCATCGCCATAAGGCCTATATTTTGAGGATATTAATTTAAAGGATGGGATGGGATAGGGTATTCAACGATCCGCATAGCGGATTGTAGCCTCTCATATGTTTTTGTTTGGTTTTTATACCCTATCCCATAGGGGGGTATATTAGTTTTGATACTTAGTTTGTAACATAGAGAAATAATTTTGCTACATATACCTCAAAGTATATGGATCGACTCAGAATCGCTAGCTGAGTCGAATAAGCCATGTCTGTCTGTCCGTCCGTCCGTCCGTCCGTCCGTCCGTCCGTCTGTCTGTTCGTCAGCGGTTTTTTGGGCCTTAAATTTTGAGCTAGTATAATGAAATTTGGTATATAGGATCCTCGTCCGTGCCACCAGAACAAGTGTAAAAATTTTGGAAATCCGCCCACTGCCACGCCCCCTTTTTAGAAAAACTTATTTTTTGGCCAAACCGTAAGGAATTTCAAAAAAGTGTCTGAGTAGCATATTTAGACAATCCTAATATCTATATTTCGATCATACAAAGTTTTTTACCACGCCCACTTTTTGGGGGCGTTTTCAATAAAAAACTGTTTTCGGTCAAATTTTAAATTTTTCGAAAAAAATTTTGATGCACAATCATTAACATTATTAATATAAACATTTCGTCTTTATACCATTTTAACCCACGCTTACTTTTTGGGGGCGTTTTTATATAAAAACCATTTTTATACCCAACCCCATAACATATGCAGGAGAAAACCTTGTCTTTTGTAGAACCGTAAAACTGTTTTGTAAGCAGTCTGAAGAATTTGTTGTCACTATATCATTTTTTCTATTTTATCCACATCGTGTTTTTAGCCATGCCCACTTTTTTGGGGATTTTAGTTTTATGGATAGGGTATTCAACGATCCGCACAGCGGATTGTAGCCTTCTCATATGTTTATACCCTATCCCATAGGGGGGTATATTAGTTTTGATACTTAGTTTGTAACATAGAGAAATAATTTTGCTACATATACCTCAAAGTATATGGATCGACTCAGAATCGCTAGCTGAGTCGAATAAGCCATGTCTGTCTGTCCGTCCGTCCGTCCGTCTGTCTGTTCGTCAGCGGTTTTTGGGCCTTAAATTTTGAGCTAGTATAATGAAATTTGGTATATAGGATCCTCGTCCGTGCCACCAGAACAAGTGTAAAAATTTTTGAAATCCGCCTACTGCCACGCCCCCTTTTTAGGAAAACTTATTTTTTGGCCAAACCGTAAGGAATTTCAAAAAAGTGTCTGAGTAGCATATTTAGACAATCCTAATATCTATATTTCGTTCATACAAAGTTTTTTACCACGCCCACTTTTTGGGGGCGTTTTCAATAAAAAACTGTTTTCGGTCAAATTTTAAATTTTTCGAAAAAAATTTTGATGCAGAATCATTAACATTATTAATATAAACATTTCGTCATTATACCATTTTAACCCACGCCCACTTTTTGGGGGCGTTTTTATATAAAAACCATTTTTATACCCAACCCCATAACATATGCAGGAGAAAACCTTGTCTTTTGTAGAACCGTAAAACTGTTTTGTAAGCAGTCTGAAGAATTTGTTGTCACTATATCATTTTTTCTATTTTATCCACATCGTGTTTTTAGCCATGCCCACTTTTTTTGGGGATTTTAGTTTTATGGATAGGATGGGATAGGGTATTCAACGATCCGCACAGCGGATTGTAGCCTTCTCATATGTTTATACCCTATCCCATAGGGGTATATTAGTTTTGATACTTAGTTTGTAACATAGAGAAATAATTTAGCTACATATACCTCAAAGTATATAGATCGACTCAGAATCGCTAGCTGAGTCGAATTAGCCATGTCTGTCTGTCCGTCCGTCCGTCCGTCCGTCCGTCCGTGTGTCCGTCCGTCCGTCTGTCTGTTCGTCACCGATTTTTGGGCCTTAAATTTTGAGCTAGGATAATGAAATTTGGTATATAGGATCCTTGGCCGAGTCACCAGAACAAGTGTAAAAATTTTTAAAATCCGCCCACTGCCACGCCCCCTTTTAGAAAAAAACGTAGTTTTAAGCCAAACCGTAAGGAATTTCAAAAAAGTGTGGTTGCAATATATTTAGACAATCCTAATATCTATATTTCGTCCATACAAAGTTTTTTGCCACGCCCACTTTTTGGGGGCGTTTTTTATAAAAAATGTTTTTTGGTCAAATTTTAACATTTTCGAAAAAAGATTTGATGCACAATCATTGGCAGTATTAATACCAATATTTAGTCTATAGACCATTTTAACCCACGTCCACTTTTTGGGGGCGTTTTCTTACAAAAACCATTTGTATGCCCTACCCCAAGGCATATGCAAAGTAAAACGTTGTATTTTGTCGAACCATAAAAGAATTTGATAAACCATCGGAACAATATGTTGTAACAACGTCATTTTCAATACTTTATGACCATAAAGACCATCTTTTGGGGATATTAATTTTAAGGATGGAATGGGATAGGGTATTAAACGATCCGCACAGCGGATTGTAGCCTTCTCATATGTTTATACCCTATCCCATAGGGGTATATTAGTTTTGATACTTAGTTTGTAACATAGAGAAATAATTTAGCTACATATACCTCAAAGTATATGGATCGACTCAGAATCGCTAGCTGAGTCGATTAAGCCATGTCTGTCTGTCCGTCCGTCCGTCCGTCCGTCCGTCCGTCTGTACGTCACCGATTTTTAGGCCTTAAATTTTGAGCTAGGATAATGAAATTTGGTATATAGGATCCTCTTCTCTGCCTACGGAACAAGTGTAAAAATTTTTGAAATCCGCCCACTGCCACGCCCCCTTTTAAGAAAAACTCTGTTTTTGACCAAACCGTAAGGAATTTTAAAAAAGTTTCTGAACAACATATTTAGACAATATTAATATCTATATTTCGTCTATATAAAGTTTTTTGCCACGCCCACTTTTTGGGGGCGTTTTCAATTAAAAACTGTTTTCGGTCAAATTTTAAATTTTTCGAAAAAAATTTTGATGCAGAATCATTAACATTATTAATATGAACATTTCGTCTTTATACCATTTTTAACCCACGCCCACTTTTTGGGGGCGTTTTTATATTAAAACCATTTTTATACACTACCCCATAACACATGCAGGAGAAAACCTAGTCTTTTGTAGAACCGCAAAATTGTTTTGTAAGCAGTCTGAAGAACTTGTTGTCACTATATCATTTTTTCTATTTTATCCACATCGTGTTTTTAGCCATGCCCCCTTTTTTGGGGATTTTAGTTTTTATGGATAGGATGGGATAGGGTATTCAACGATCCGCACAGCGGATTGTAGCCTTCTCATATGTTTATAACCCTATCCCATAGGGGGGTATATTAGTTTTGATACTTAGTTTGTAACATAGAGAAATAATTTTGCTACATATACCTCAAAGTATATGGATCGACTCAGAATCGCTAGCTGAGTCGAATTAGCCATGTCTGTCTGTCCGTCCGTCCGTCCGTCCGTCCGTGTGTCCGTCCGTCCGTCTGTCTGTTCGTCACCGATTTTTGGGCCTTAAATTTTAAGCTAGGATAATGAAATTTGGTACATAGGATCCTTGGCCGAGTCACCAGAACAAGTGTAAAAATTTTTAAAATCCGCCCACTGCCACGCCCCCTTTTAGAAAAAACGTAGTTTTAAGCCAAACCGTAAGGAATTTCAAAAAAGTGTGTTAGCAACATATTTAGACAATCCTAATATCTATATTTCGTCCATACAAAGTTTTTTGCCACGCCCACTTTTTGGGGGCGTTTTAAGTAAAAAAACGTTTTTTTGTCCAAATTTTAAAACTTTCGAAAAAAATGTTGAAACAAATGCTTCCGCAATGGTAATATAAACATTTTGTCCATATATCATTTTCACCTACGTCCACATTTTGGGGGCGTTTTCTTACAAAAACCATTTGTATACCCCATCCCAAGGCATTAGCAATAGAAAACCGTTGTTTTTTGTCGAACCACAAAAGATTTTGAGAAACTGTCTGAGCAATATATTGTGACAATGTCATTTTCTGTATTTCATCGCCATAAGGCCTATATTTTGAGTATATTAATTTAAAGGATGGGATGGGATAGGGTATTCAACGATCCGCATAGCGGATTGTAGCCTCTCATATGTTTTTTTATACCCTATCCCATAGGGGTATATTAGTTTTGATACTTAGTTTGTAACATAGAGAAATAATTTTGCTACATATACCTCAAAGTATATGGATCGACTCAGAATCGCTAGCTGAGTCGATTAAGCCATGTCTGTCTGTCCGTCCGTCCGTCCGTCCGTCCGTCCGTCCGTCCGTCCGTCTGTACGTCACCGATTTTTTAGGCCTTAAATTTTGCGCTAGGATAATGAAATTTGGTATATAGGATCCTCGTCTCTGCCTACAGAACAAGTGTAAAAATTTTTGAAATCCGCCCACTGCCACGCCCCCTTTTAAGAAAAACTCAGTTTTTGACCAAACCGTAAGGAATTTTGAAAAAGTATCTGAACAACATATTTAGACAATATTAATATCTATATTTCGTCGATATAAAGTTTTTTGCCACGCCCACTTTTTAGGGGCGTTTTCAATAAAAAACTGTTTTTCGGTCAAATTTTAAATTTTTCGAAAAAAATTTTTGATGCAGAATCATTAACATTATTAATATGAACATTTCGTCTATATACCATTTTAACCCACGCCCACTTTTTGGGGGGCGTTTTTATATAAAAACCATTTTTATACACTACCCCATAATATATGCAAGAGAAAAACCTTGTCTTTTGTAGAACCGTTAAAGTGTTTTGTAAGCAGTCTGAAGAATTTGTTGTCACTATATCATTTTTTTCTATTTATCCACATCGTGTTTTTTAGCCATGCCTCCCCCTTTTTTGGGGATTTTAGTTTTATGGATAGGATGGGGATAGGGTATTCAACGATCCGCACAGCGGATTGTAGCCTTCTCATATGTTTATACTTTTCGGTTCAAATTTTCCGCTCAAATCACAAAACTTACCCTTTCTTTTCTAGGATACCTATTCTCGCGATCTCCAAGGCTGGGGACTGGGGTGCACCGCATTCCGTCCTCTAGTTTATTCTTCTCAATGTAGAGGTTTTTTTTATACCCTATCCCATAGGGGGGTATATTAGTTTTTGATACTTAGTTTGTAACATAGAGAAATAATTTTGCTACATATACCTCAAAGTATATGGATCGACTCAGAATCGCTAGCTGAGTCGAATTAGCCATGTCTGTCTGTCCGTCCGTCCGTCCGTCTGTCTGTTCGTCAGCGGTTTTTGGGCCTTAAATTTTGAGCTAGGATAATGAAACAAGTGTAAAAAATTTTGAAATCCGCCCACTGCCACGCCCCCTTTTTAGGAAAACTTATTTTTTGGCCAAACCGTAAGGAATTTCAAAAAAGTGTCTGAGTAGCATATTTAGACAATTCTAATATCTATATTTCGTTCATACAAAGTTTTTTGCCACGCCCACTTTTCGGGGGCGTTTTTAGTAAAAAACGCTTTTTGTCCAAATTTTAAAACTTTCGAAAAAAATTTTGATGCAAATACTTCCGCAATGGTAATATAAACATTTTGTCCATAGATCATTTTCACCTACGCCCACATTTTGGGGGCGTTTTCTTACGAAAACCATTTGTATACCCCCATCCCAAGGCATTAGCAATAGAAATACGTTGTTTTTTTGTCGAACCACAAAAGATTTTGAGAAACTGTCTGAGCAATATATTGTGACAATGTCATTTTCTGTATTTCATCGCCATAAAGCCTATATTTTGAGGATATTAATTTGAAGGATGGGATCGGATAGGGTATTCAACGATCCGCATAGCGGATTGTAGCCTCCCATATGTTTATACCCTATCCCATAGGGGGGTATATTAGTTTTGATACTTAGTTTTGTAACATAGAGAAATAATTTTGCTACATATACCTCAAAGTATATGGAATCGACTCAGAATCGCAAGCTGAGTCGAATTAGCCATGTCTGTCTGTCCGTCCGTCCGTCCGTCCGTCCGTCCGTCCGTCTGTCTGTTCGTCACCGATTTTTGGGCCTTATATTTTGAGCTAGGATAATGAAATTTGGTATATAGGATCTTCGTCCGTGCCACCAGAACAAGTGTAAAAATTTTTGAAATCCGCCCACTGCCACGCCCCCCTTTTTAGAAAAACTTATTTTTTGGCCAAACCGTAGGGAATTTCAAAAAAGTGTCTGAGCAGCATATTTAGACAATCCTAATATCTATAGTTCGTTCATACAAAGTTTTTTGCCACGCCCACTTTTTGGGGGCGTTTTTAGTAAAAAACGCTTTTTGTCCAAATTTTAAAACTTTCGAAAAAATTTTTGATGCAAATACTTCCGCAATGGTAATATAAACATTTTGTCTATAGATCATTTTCACCTACGCCCACATTTTGGGGGCGTTTTCTTACAAAAACCATTTGTATACCCCATCCCAAGGCATTAGAAATAGAAATACGTTGTTTTTTGTCGAACCACAAAAGATTTTGAGAAACTGTCTGAGCAATATATTGTGACAATGTCATTTTCTGTATTTCATCGCCATAAAGCCTATATATGAGAGGCTACAATCCGCTATGCGGATCGTTGAATACCCTATCCCATCCCATCCTTTCAATTAATATCCTCGAAATATAGGCCTAATGGCGATGAAATACAGAAAATGACATTGTCACAATATATTACTCAGACAGTTTCTCAAAATCTTGTGTGGTTCGACAAAAAACAACGTATTTCTATTGCTAATGCCTTGGGATGGGGTATACAAATGGTTTTTGTAAGAAAACGCCCCCAAAATGTGGGCGTAGGTGAAAATGATCTATGGACAAAATGTTTATATTACCATTTCGGAAGTATTTGCTTCAAATTTTTTTTCGAAAGTTTTAAAATTTGGACAAAAAGCGTTTTTTACTAAAAACGCCCCCAAAAAGTGGGCGTGGCAAAAAACTTTGTATGAACGAAATATAGATATTAGGATTGTCTAAATATGCTACTCAGACATTTTTTTGAAATTCCTTACGGCTTAGCCAAAAAATAAGTTTTCCTAAAAAGGGGGCGTGGCAGTGGCGGATTTCAAAAATTTTTACACTTGTTCTGGTGGCACGGACGAGGATCCTATATACCAAATTTCATTATCCTAGCTCAAAATTTAAGGCCCAAAAACCGCTGACGAACAGACAGACGGACGGACGGACGGACGGACGGACGGACGGACAGACAGACATGGCTAATTCGACTCAGCTAGCGATTCTGAGTCGATCCATATACTTTGAGGTATATGTAGCAAAATTATTTCTCTATGTTACAAACTAAGTATCAAAACTAATATACCCCCCTATGGGATAGGGTATAATTACTATTACTCTTTCAAGAAAAATGATTAAGGGAAGTTCGTCAAATATAATGAATCAAATCACTTACCAGATTAATTGTAGCTGGCAAAATAATTGCTGTATGAAATGTCGTCCTGATGAAGTGCACTCCGTCGGGGATTTTAATTAGCCAACCAATTGGGTTGAGTTTATGTTTAAAAGTTTTTATTTTACCTGTTGATAAATTTGATTTATGGAAATTTGAACGAACTTTTACAAATAATAAAACTATAAAAATGACTTTAAAAAAATGATAAAAAAATTTTACTTAGCTTTGAATTAACTTATTTGGTGCGGGTTTAATTAATGTTGGTTGTTGGCGGGGAAGGTGTTGATGATGTCGATGGATTGGATGGTTGGTCGCTGGTGTTCGCTGGTGATCGCTGGTGGTTTAATCGAAGTGTCTATACTTGCGATGGCGATGCAGGTGCGTGGAATTGTCGTAGAAGCACTTCTTCACGCTGGTACAGAATGTAGGGTGGGGTGCTTTTCCTTTTGATGAGTGAGGTATCGAGAGCGTGGTGTTTGGAATGCTCGGATGGTGATATTTCGCTGGATATTGATATTTGTGCTGCTCTTGTGCGTATGATCGTTGTTGGGGGGGTTGGCTTAATTGGTAGCTCATGCAGTAGGTATTTTTATACCCTATCCCATAGGGGGGTATATTAGTTTTGATACTTAGTTTGTAACATAGAGAAATAATTTTGCTACATATACCTCAAAGTATATGGATCGACTCAGAATCGCTAGCTGAGTCGAATAAGCCATGTCTGTCTGTCCGTCCGTCCGTCCGTCCGTCCGTCCGTCCGTCCGTCCGTCCGTCCGTCTGTCTGTTCGTCAGCGGTTTTTGGGCCTTAAATTTTGAGCTAGTATAATGAAATTTGGTATATAGGATCCTCGTCCGTGCCACCAGAACAAGTGTAAAAATTTTTGAAATCCGCCCACTGCCACGCCCCCTTTTTAGGAAAACTTATTTTTTGGCCAAACCGTAAGGAATTTCAAAAAAGTGTCTGAGTAGCATATTTAGACAATCCTAATATCTATATTTCGTTCATACAAAGTTTTTTACCACGCCCACTTTTTGGGGGCGTTTTCAATAAAAAACTGTTTTCGGTCAAATTTTAAATTTTTCGAAAAAAATTTTGATGCAGAATCATTAACATTATTAATATAAACATTTCGTCTTTATACCATTTTAACCCACGCCCACTTTTTGGGGGCGTTTTTATATAAAAACCATTTTTATACCCAACCCCATAACATATGCAGGAGAAAACCTTGTCTTTTGTAGAACCGTAAAACTGTTTTGTAAGCAGTCTGAAGAATTTGTTGTCACTATATCATTTTTTCTATTTTATCCACATCGTGTTTTTAGCCATGCCCACTTTTTTGGGGATTTTAGTTTTATGGATAGGATGGGATAGGGTATTCAACGATCCGCACAGCGGATTGTAGCCTTCTCATATGTTTATACCCTATCCCATAGGGGGGTATATTAGTTTTGATACTTAGTTTGTAACATAGAGAAATAATTTTGCTACATATACCTCAAAGTATATGGATCGACTCAGAATCGCTAGCTGAGTCGAATTAGCCATGTCTGTCTGTCCGTCCGTCCGTCCGTCCGTCCGTCCGTCCGTCCGTCCGTCTGTCTGTTCGTCAGCGGTTTTTGGGCCTTAAATTTTGAGCTAGGATAATGAAATTTGGTATATAGGATCCTCGTCCGTGCCACCAGAACAAGTGTAAAAATTTTTGAAATCCGCCCACTGCCACGCCCCCTTTTTAGGAAAACTTATTTTTTGGCTAAACCGTAAGGAATTTCAAAAAAATGTCTGAGTAGCATATTTAGACAATCCTAATATCTATATTCATACGTTCATACAAAGTTTTTTGCCACGCCCACTTTTTGGGGGCGTTTTTAGTAAAAAACGCTTTTTGTCCAAATTTTAAAACTTTCGAAAAAAAATTTGAAGCAAATACTTCCGAAATGGTAATATAAACATTTTGTCCATAGATCATTTTCACCTACGCCCACATTTTGGGGGCGTTTTCTTACAAAAACCATTTGTATACCCCATCCCAAGGCATTAGCAATAGAAATACGTTGTTTTTTGTCGAACCACACAAGATTTTGAGAAACTGTCTGAGTAATATATTGTGACAATGTCATTTTCTGTATTTCATCGCCATTAGGCCTATATTTTGAGGATATTAATTGAAAGGATGGGATGGGATAGGGTATTCAACGATCCGCATAGCGGATTGTAGCCTCTCATATGTTTTATTTGTGGTTTTCTTTTTATACCCTTTCCCATAGGGGTATATTAGTTTTGATACTTAGTTTGTAACATAGAGAAATAATTTTGCTACATATACCTCAAAGTTTATGGATCGACTCAGAATCGCTAGCTTAGTCGAATTAGCCATGTCTGTCTGTCCGTCCGTCCGTCCGTCCGTCCGTCCGTCTGTCTGTTCGTCAGCGGTTTTTGGGCCTTAAATTTTGAGCTAGGATAATGAAATTTGGTATATAGGATCCTCGTCCGTGCCACCAGAACAAGTGTAAAAATTTTTGAAATCCGCCCACTGCCACGCCCCCTTTTTAGGAAAACTTATTTTTTGGCCAAACCGTAAGGAATTTCAAAAAAGTGTCTGGGTAGCATATTTAGACCATCCTAATATCTATATTTCGTTCATACAAAGTTTTTTGCCACGCCCACTTTTTGGGGGCGTTTTTAGTAAAAAATCCTTTTTGTCCAAATTTTAAAACTTTCGAAAAAAATTTTGATGCAAATACTTCCGAAATGGTAATATAAACATTTTGTGTATAGATCATTTTCACCTACGCCCACATTTTGGGGGCGTTTTCTTACAAAAACCATTTGTATACCCCATCCCAAGGCATTAGCAATAGAAATACGTTGTTTTTTGTCGAACCACACAAGATTTTGAGAAACTGTCTGAGCAATATATTGTGACAATGTCGTTTTCTGTATTTCATCGCCATAAGGCCTATATTTTGAGGATATTAAATTAAAGGATGGGATGGGATAGGGTATTCAACGATCCGCATAGCGGATTGTAGCCTCTCATATGTTTTTTTTCTTTTTTTGTTTGGTTTTTATACCCTATCCCATAGGGGGGTATATTAGTTTTGATACTTAGTTTGTAACATAGAGAAATAATTTTGCTACATATACCTCAAAGTATATGGATCGACTCAGAATCGCTAGCTGAGTCGAATAAGCCATGTCTGTCTGTCCGTCCGTCCGTCCGTCTGTCTGTTCGTCAGCGGTTTTTGGGCCTTAAATTTTGAGCTAGTATAATGAAATTTGGTATATAGGATCCTCGTCCGTGCCACCAGAACAAGTGTAAAAATTTTTGAAATCCGCCCACTGCCACGCCCCCTTTTTAGGAAAACTTATTTTTTGGCCAAACCGTAAGGAATTTCAAAAAAGTGTCTGAGTAGCATATTTAGACAATCCTAATATCTATATTTCGTTCATACAAAGTTTTTTACCACGCCCACTTTTTGGGGGCGTTTTCAATAAAAAACTGTTTTCGGTCAAATTTTAAATTTTTCGAAAAAAATTTTGATGCAGAATCATTAACATTATTAATATAAACATTTCGTCTTTATACCATTTTAACCCACGCTTACTTTTTGGGGGCGTTTTTATATAAAAACCATTTTTATACCCAACCCCATAACATATGCAGGAGAAACCCTTGTCTTTTGTAGAACCGTAAAACTGTTTTGTAAGCAGTCTGAAGAATTTGTTGTCACTATATCATTTTTTCTATTTTATCCACATCGTGTTTTTAGCCATGCCCACTTTTTTGGGGATTTTAGTTTTATGGATAGGATGGGATAGGGTATTCAACGATCCGCACAGCGGATTGTAGCCTTCTCATATGTTTATACCCTATCCCATAGGGGGGTATATTAGTTTTGATACTTAGTTTGTAACATAGAGAAATAATTTTGCTACATATACCTCAAAGTATATGGATCGACTCAGAATCGCTAGCTGAGTCGAATAAGCCATGTCTGTCTGTCCGTCCGTCCGTCCGTCTGTCTGTTCGTCAGCGGTTTTTGGGCCTTAAATTTTGAGCTAGTATAATGAAATTTGGTATATAGGATCCTCGTCCGTGCCACCAGAACAAGTGTAAAAATTTTTGAAATCCGCCCACTGCCACGCCCCCTTTTTAGGAAAACTTATTTTTTGGCCAAACCGTAAGGAATTTCAAAAAAGTGTCTGAGTAGCATATTTAGACAATCCTAATATCTATATTTCGTTCATACAAAGTTTTTTACCACGCCCACTTTTTGGGGGCGTTTTCAATAAAAAACTGTTTTCGGTCAAATTTTAAATTTTTCGAAAAAAATTTTGATGCAGAATCATTAACATTATTAATATAAACATTTCGTCATTATACCATTTTAACCCACGCCCACTTTTTGGGGGCGTTTTTATATAAAAACCATTTTTATACCCAACCCCATAACATATGCAGGAGAAAACCTTGTCTTTTGTAGAACCGTAAAACTGTTTTGTAAGCAGTCTGAAGAATTTGTTGTCACTATATCATTTTTTCTATTTTATCCACATCGTGTTTTTAGCCATGCCCACTTTTTTGGGGATTTTAGTTTTATGGATAGGATGGGATAGGGTATTCAACGATCCGCACAGCGGATTGTAGCCTTCTCATATGTTCCGATTATTAGTCGGTGATGAGATCGAAGCACGATTTTTTTTGTCGGCTTTGGGAGGCACTCGGTGGACGTATTGGTGCACTTGTTTTCTCTTATGGTGGTATGCTGGGACGTGTAACCTGGTGGTTGCGGTTCGTCTTTGCTGCTGCATGCGGTTCTTGCTGGCGAAGGCATTCTCACTGGTCTCGTGGGCGAGGCAGTCTCGCGACGGGCAGTTGCATGTGGTTATATTTTAGGGGGTGAAAGATACGTTTCGTCGTTATCACGTGCCCTTTGATATTCTGGGTCTTTTAGTTTTTTTTTGTTTTTTCTTTTATAGGGCGTTTAACTTATGGGTCACTTGCACTTTCACTCTGTTTATACCCTATCCCATAGGGGGGTATATTAGTTTTGATACTTAGTTTGTAACATAGAGAAATAATTTTGCTACATATACCTCAAAGTATATGGATCGACTCAGAATCGCTAGCTGAGTCGAATTAGCCATGTCTGTCTGTCCGTCCGTCCGTCCGTCCGTCTGTTCGTCACCGATTTTTGGGCCTTAAATTTTGAGCTAGGATAGTGAAATTTGGTATATAGGATCCCTGGCCGAGTCACCAGAACAAGTGTAAAAATTTTTAAAATCCGCCCACTGCCACGCCCCCTTTTAGAAAAAACGTAGTTTTAAGCCAAACCGTAAGGAATTTCAAAAAAGTGTGTGAAAAATATATTTAGACAATCCTAATATCTATATTTCGTGCATACAAAGTTTTTTGCCACGCCCACTTTTTGGGGGCGTTTTTAGTAAAAAACGTTTTTTGTCCAAATTTTAAAACTTTCGAAAAAAATGTTGATGCAAATACTTCCGAAATGGTAATATAAACATTTTGTCTATAGATCATTTTCACCTACGCCCACATTTTGGGGGCGTTTTCTTACAAAAACCATTTGTATACCCCATCCCAAGGCATTAGCAATAGAAATACGTTGTTTTTTGTCGAACCACAAAAGATTTTGAGAAACTGTCTGAGCAATATATTGTGACAATGTCATTTTCTGTTTTTCATTGCCATAAGGCCTATATTTTGAGGATATTAATTTAAAGGATGGGATGGGATAGGGTATTCAACGATCCGCATAGCGGATTGTAGCCTCTCATATGTTTATACCCTATCCCATAGGGGGGTATATTAGTTTTGATACTTAGTTTGTAACATAGAGAAATAATTTTGCTACATATACCTCAAAGTATATGGATCGACTCAGAATCGCTAGCTGAGTCGAATAAGCCATGTCTGTCTGTCCGTCCGTCCGTCCGTCCGTCCGTCCGTCTGTCTGTTCGTCAGCGGTTTTTGGGCCTTAAATTTTGAGCTAGTATAATGAAATTTGGTATATAGGATCCTCGTCCGTGCCACCAGAACAAGTGTAAAAATTTTTGAAATCCGCCCACTGCCACGCCCCCTTTTTAGGAAAACTTATTTTTTGGCCAAACCGTAAGGAATTTCAAAAAAGTGTCTGAGTAGCATATTTAGACAATCCTAATATCTATATTTCGTTCATACAAAGTTTTTTACCACGCCTACTTTTTGGGGGCGTTTTCAATAAAAAACTGTTTTCGGTCAAATTTTAAATTTTTCGAAAAAAATTTTGATGCAGAATCATTAACATTATTAATATAAACATTTCGTCCTTATATTATTTTAACCCACGCCCACTTTTTGGGGGCGTTTTTATATAAAAACCATTTTTATACCCAACCCCATAACATATGCAGGAGAAAACCTTGTCTTTTGTAGAACCGTAAAACTGTTTTGTAAGCAGTCTGAAGAATTTGTTGTCACTATATCATTTTTTCTATTTTATCCACATCGTGTTTTTAGCCATGCCCACTTTTTTGGGGATTTTAGTTTTATGGATAGGATGGGATAGGGTATTCAACGATCCGCACAGCGGATTGTAGCCTTCTCATATGTTTATACCCTATCCCATAGGGGTATATTAGTTTTGATACTTAGTTTGTAACATAGAGAAATAATTTTGCTACATATACCTCAAAGTATATGGATCGACTCAGAATCGCTAGCTTAGTCGAATTAGCCATGTCTGTCTGTCCGTCCGTCTGTCTGTTCGTCAGCGGTTTTTGGGCCTTAAATTTTGAGCTAGGATAATGAAATTTGGTATATAGGATCCTCGTCCGTGCCACCAGAACAAGTGTAAAAATTTTTGAAATCCGCCCACTGCCACGCCCCCTTTTTAGGAAAACTTATTTTTTGGCCAAACCGTAAGGAATTTCAAAAAAGTGTCTGGGTAGCATATTTAGACCATCCTAATATCTATATTTCGTTCATACAAAGTTTTTTGCCACGCCCACTTTTTGGGGGCGTTTTTAGTAAAAAATCCTTTTTGTCCAAATTTTAAAACTTTCGAAAAAAATTTTGATGCAAATACTTCCGAAATGGTAATATAAACATTTTGTCCATAGATCATTTTCACCTACGCCCACATTTTGGGGGCGTTTTCTTACAAAAACCATTTGTATACCCCATCCCAAGGCATTAGCAATAGAAATACGTTGTTTTTTGTCGAAACACACAAGATTTTGAGAAACTGTCTGAGCAATATATTGTGACAATGTCGTTTTCTGTATTTCATCGCCATAAGGCCTATATTTTGAGGATATTAAATTAAAGGATGGGATGGGATAGGGTATTCAACGATCCGCATAGCGGATTGTAGCCTCTCATATGTTTTTTTATACTTTTCGGTTCAAATTTTCCGCTCAAATCACAAAACTTACCCTTTCTTTTCTAGGATACCTATTCTCGCGATCTCCAAGGCTGGGGACTGGGGTGCACCGCATTCCGTCCTCGAGTTTATTCTTCTCAATGTAGAGGTTTTTTATACCCTATCCCATAGGGGGGTATATTAGTTTTGATACTTAGTTTGTAACATAGAGAAATAATTTTGCTACATATACCTCAAAGTATATGGATCGACTCAGAATCGCTAGCTGAGTCGAATTAGCCATGTCTGTCTGTCCGTCCGTCCGTCCGTCTGTCTGTTCGTCAGCGGTTTTTGGGCCTTAAATTTTGAGCTAGGATAATGAAATTTGGTATATAGGATCCTCGTCCGTGCCACCAGAACAAGTGTAAAAATTTTTGAAATCCGCCCACTGCCACGCCCCCTTTTTAGGAAAACTTATTTTTTGGCCAAACCGTAAGGAATTTCAAAAAAGTGTCTGAGTAGCATATTTAGACAATTCTAATATCTATATTTCGTTCATACAAAGTTTTTTACCACGCCCACTTTTCGGGGGCGTTTTTAGTAAAAAACGCTTTTTGTCCAAATTTTAAAACTTTCGAAAAAATACTTCCGCAATGGTAATATAAACATTTTGTCCATAGATCATTTTCACCTACGCCCACATTTTGGGGGCGTTTTCTTACGAAAACCATTTGTATACCCCATCCCAAGGCATTAGCAATAGAAATACGTTGTTTTTTGTCGAACCACAAAAGATTTTGAGAAACTGTCTGAGCAATATATTGTGACAATGTCATTTTCTGTATTTCATCGCCATAAGGCATATATTTTGAGGATATTAATTTAAAGGATGGGATGGGATAGGGTATTCAACGATCCGCACAGCGGATTGTAGCCTCTCATATGTTTATACCCTATCCCATAGGGGGGTATATTAGTTTTGATACTTAGTTTGTAACATAGAGAAATAATTTTGCTACATATACCTCAAAGTATATGGATCGACTCAGAATCGCT
>CAKOBI010000176.1:0-10000 GCA_932526625.1 Rhingia campestris
CCAAAAAATAAGTTTTTCTAAAAAGGGGGCGTGGCAGTGGGCGGATTTCAAAAATTTTTACACTTGTTCTGGTGGCACGGACGAGGATCCTATATACCAAATTTCATTATCCTAGCTCAAAATTTAAGGCCCAAAAACCGCTGACGAACAGACAGACGGACGGACGGACGGACGGACGGACGGACGGACGGACAGACAGACATGGCTAATTCGACTCAGCTAGCGATTCTGAGCCGATCCATATACTTTGAGGTATATGTAGCAAAATTATTTCTCTATGTTACAAACTAAGTATCAAAACTAATATACCCCCCTATGGGATAGGGTATAAACATATGAGAAGGCTACAATCCACTGTGCGGATCGTTGAATACCCTATCCCATCCTATCTGTAAAACTAAAATACCCAAAAAGTGGACATGGCTAAAAACACGATGTGGATAAAATAAAGAAAATGACATGGTGACAACAAATTCTTCAGACTGCTTATAAAAAACTTTTACGGTTCTACAAAAGACAAGGTTTTCTCCTGCATATGTTATGGGGTAGGGTATAAAAATGGTTTTTATATAAAAACGCCCCCAAAAAGTGGGCGTGGGTTAAAATGGTATATAGACGAAATGTTCATATTAATAATGTTAATGATTCTGCATCAAAATTTCTTTCGAAAAATTTAAAATTTGACCGAAAACCGTTTTTAATTGAAAACGCCCCCAAAAAGTGGGCGTGGCAAAAAACTTTATATGGACGAAATATAGATATTAATATTGTCTAAATATGTTGTTCAGAAAACGCCCCCAAAAAGTGGGCGTGGCAAAAAACTTTGTATTGACGAAATATAGATATTACGATTCTCTAAATATGTTTCTCAGACACTTTTTTAAAATTTCTTACGGTTTGGCCAAAAACTGAGTTTATCTTAAAAGGGGGCGTGGCACTGGGCGTATTTCAAAAATTTTTACACTTGTTCTGTAGGCACGGGCGAGGATCCCATATACCAAATTTCATTATCCTAGCTCAAAATTTAAGGCCTAAAAATCGGTGACGTACAGACGGACGGACGGACAAACAGACAGACATGGCTTAAACGACTCAGCTACCGATTCTGAGTCGATCCATATACTTTGAGGTATATGTAGCTAAATTATTTCTCTATGTTACAAACTAAGTATCAAAACTAATAAACCCCTATGGGATAGAGGTTTAACCCACGCCCACTTTTTGGGGGCGTTTTTATAAAAAAAACATATGAAAGGCTACAATCCGCTGTGCGGATCGTTGAATACCCTATCCCATCCCATCCTTAAAATTAATATCCTCAAAATATAGGCCTTATGGCGATGAAATACAGAAAATGACATTGTCACAATATATTGCTCAGACAGTTTATCAAAATCTTTTGTGGTTCGACAAAAAACAACGTATTTCTATTGCTAATGCCTTGGGATGGGGTATACAAATGGTTTTTTGTAAGAAAACGCCCCCAAAATGTGGGCGTAGGTGAAAATGATCTATCGACAAAATGTTTATATTACCATTGCGGAAGTATTTGCATCAAAAATTTTTTCGAAAGTTTTAAAATTTGGACAAAAAGCGTTTTTAACTAAAAATGCCCCCAAAAAGTGGGCGTGGCAAAAAACTTTGTATGGACGAAATATAGATATTAGGGTTGTCTATATATGCTACTCAGACACTTTTTTGAAATTCCTTACGGTTTGGCTTAAAACTACGTTTTTCTAAAAAGGGGGCGTGGCAGTGGGCGGATTTCAAAAATTTTTACACTTGTTCTGCTTCGTCGGCCAGAGAGTCTATATACCAAATTTGAACTCTCTAGCTCAAAATTTAAGGCCCAAAAATCGGTGACACACAGACGGACGGACGGACGGACGGACGGACGGACGGACGGACGGACGGACGGACGGACAGACAGACATGGCTTAATCGACTCAGCTAGCGATTCTGAATCGATCCATATACTTTGAGGTATATGTATCGAAATTATTTCTCTATGTTACAAACTTAATGTCAAAACGAATATACCCCCCTATGGGATAGGGTATAAACATATGAGAAGGCTACAATCCACTGTGCGGATCGTTGAATACCCTATCCCATCCTATCTGTAAAGCTAAAATCCCCAAAAAGTGGACATGACTAAAAACACGATGTGGATAAAATTAAGAATATGACATGGTGACAACAAATTCTTCAGACTGCTTATAAAAAACTTTTACGGTTCTACAAAAGACAAGGTTTTCTCTTGCATATGTTATGGGGTAGTGTATAAAAATGGTTTTTATATAAAAACGCCCCCAAAAAGTGGGCGTGGGTTAAAATGGTATATAGAAGAAATGTTCATATTAATAATGTTAATGATTCTGCATCAAAATTTTTTTCGAAAAATTTAAAATTTGACCGAAAACAGTTTTTAATTGAAAACGCCCCCAAAAAGTGGGCGTGGCAAAAAACTTTGTATGGACGAAATATAGATATTAGGATTGTCTAAATATGTTGCAAACACTTTTTTTTGAAATTCCTTACGGTTTGGCTTAAAACTACGTTTTTTCTAAAAGGGGGCGTGGCAGTGGGCGGATTTAAAAAATTTTTACACTTGTTCTGGTGACTCGGCCAAGGATCCTATATACCAAATTTCATTATCCTAGCTCAAAATTTAAGGCCCAAAAATCGGTGACGAACAGACAGACGGACGGACGGACAGACGGACGGACGGACGGACGGACGGACGGACGGACGGACAGACAGACATGGCTAATTCGACTCAGCTAGCGATTCTGAGTCGATCCATATACTTTGAGGTATATGTAGCTAAATTATTTCTCTATGTTACAAACTAAGTATCAAAACTAATATACCCCCCTATGGGATAGGGTATAAACATATGAGAGGGTACAATCCGCTATGCGGATCGTTGAATACCCTATCCCATCCCATCCTTTAAATTAATATCCTCAAAATATAGGCCTTATGACATTCTCACAATATATTGCTCAGATAGTTTCTCAAAATCTTGTGTGGTTCGACAAAAAACAACGTATTTCTATTGCTAATGCCTTGGGATGGGGTATACAAATGGTTTTTGTAAGAAAACGCCCCCAAAATGTGGGCGTAGGTGAAAATGATCTATGGACAAAATGTTTATATTACCATTTCGGAAGTATTTGCATCAAAATTTTTTTCGAAAGTTTTAAAACTTGGACAAAAAGCGATTTTTACTAAAAACGCCCCCAAAAAGTGGGCGTGGCAAAAAACTTTGTATGAACGAAATATAGATATTAGGATTGTCTAAATATGCTACTCAGACACTTTTTTGAAATTCCTTACGGTTTGGCCAAAAAATAAGTTTTCCTAAAAAGGGGGCGTGGCAGTGGGCGGATTTCAAAAATTTTTACACTTGTTCTGGTGGCACGGACGAGGATCCTATATACCAAATTTCATTATCCTAGCTCAAAATTTAAGGCCCAAAAACCGCTGACGAACAGACAGACGGACGGACGGACGGACGGACGGACGGACAGACAGACATGGCTAATTCGACTCAGCTAGTGATTCTGAGTCGATCCATATACTTTGAGGTATATGTAGCAAAATTATTTCTCTATGTTACAAACTAAGTATCAAAACTAATATACCCCCCTATGGGATAGGGTATAAACATATGAGAGGCTACAATCCGCTATGCGGATCGTTGAATACCCTATCCCATCCCATCCTTTAAATAAATATCCTCAAAATATAGGCCTTATGGCGATGAAATACAGAAAATGACATTGTCACAATATATTGCTCAGACAGTTTCTCATAATCTTGTGTGGTTCGACAAAAAGCAACGTATTTCTATTGTTAATGCCTTGGGATGGGGTATACAAATGGTTTTTGTAAGAAAACGCCCCCAAAATGTGGGCGTAGGTGAAAATGATCTATGGACAAAATGTTTATATTACCATTTCGGAAGTATTTGCATCAAAATTTTTTTCGAAAGTTTTAAAATTTGACAAAAAGCGTTTTTTACTAAAAACGCCCCCAAAAAGTGGGCGTGGCAAAAAACTTTGTATGAACGAAATATAGATATTAGGATTGTCTAAATATGCTACTCAGACACTTTTTTTAAAATTCCTTACGGTTTGGCCAAAAAATAAGTTTTCCTAAAAAGGGGGCGTGGCAGTGGGCGGATTTCAAAAATTTTTACACTTTTTCTGGTGGCACGGACGAGGATCCTCTATACCAAATTTCATTATCCTAGCTCAAAATTTAAGGCCCAAAAACCGCTGCCGAACAGACAGACGGACGGACGGACGGACGGACAGACAGACATGGCTTATTCGACTCAGCTAGCGATTCTGAGTCGATCCATATACTTTGAAGTATATGTAGCAAAATTATTTCTCTATGTTACAAACTAAGTATCAAAACGAATATACCCCCCTATGGGATAGGGTATAAACATATGAGAGGCTATAATCTGCTATGCGGATCGTTGAATACCCTATCCCATCCCATCATTTAAATAAATATCCTCAAAATATAGGCCTTATGGCGATGAAATACAGAAAATGACATTGTCACAATATATTGCTCAGACAGTTTTTCAAAATCTTTTGTGGTTCGACAAAAAACAACGTATTTCTATTGCTAATGCCTTGGGATGGGGTATACAAATGGTTTTTGTAAGAAAACGCCCCCAAAATGTGGGCGTAGGTGAAAATTATCTATGGACAAAATGTGTATATTACCATTGCGGAAGTATTTGCATCAAAAAATTTTTCGAAAGTTTTAAAATTTGGACAAAAAGCGTTTTTACTAAAAAACGCCCCCAAAAAGTGGGCGTGGCAAAAAACTTTGTATGAACGAAATATAGATATTAGGATTGTCTAAAAATGCTGCTCAGACACTTTTTTGAAATTCCTTACGGTTTGGCCAAAAAATAAGTTTTCCTAAAAAGGGGGCGTGGCAGTGGGCGGATTTCAAAAATTTTTACACTTGTTCTGGTGGCACGGACGAGGATCCTATATACCAAATTTCATTATCCTAGCTCAAAATTTAAGGCCCAAAAATCGGTGACGAACAGACAGACGGACGGACGGACGGACGGACGGACGGACGGACAGACAGACATGGCTAATTCGACTCAGCTAGCGATTCTGAGTCGATCCATATACTTTGAGGTATATGTAGCAAAATTATTTCTCTATGTTACAAACTAAGTATCAAAACTAATATACCCCCTATGGGATAGGGTATAAACATATGAGAAGGCTAGGTACAATCCACTGTGCGGATCGTTGAATACCCTATCCCATCCTATCTGTAAAACTAAAATCCCCAAAAAG
Source organism: Rhingia campestris (assembly GCA_932526625.1). NCBI lineage: Eukaryota > Metazoa > Arthropoda > Insecta > Diptera > Syrphidae > Rhingia > Rhingia campestris. The sequence goes on from CAKOBI010000176.1 coordinate 5,349, forward strand.
TGGACATGGCTAAAAACACGATGTGGATAAAATAAAGAAAATGACATGGTGACAACAAATTCTTCAGACTGCTTATAAAAAACTTTTACGGTTCTACAAAAGACAAGGTTTTCTCCTGCATATGTTATGGGGTAGGGTATAAAAATGGTTTTTATATAAAAACGCCCCCAAAAAGTGGGCGTGGGTTTAAATGGTCTATTGACGAAATGTTCATATTTATATTACTAATGATTCTGCATCAAAACATTTTAGAAAATTTTAAAATTTGACCGAAAAACGTTTTTTATTAAAAACGCCCACAAAAAGTGGGCGTGGCAAAAAAACTTTATATGAACGAAATACAGATATTCAGATTGTCTAAATATGTTGTTCACAAAGTTTTTCAAAATTCCTTATGGTTTGGCCAAAAAATACGTTTTTCTAAAAAGGGGGCGTGGCAGTGGGCGGATTTCAAAAATTTTTACACTTGTTCTGCTGGGAGCAACAAAGAGCACGTGTACCAAATTTCATCCTTCTAGCTCAAAATTTAAGGCCCAAAAACTGGTGACGGACGGACGGACGGACGGACGGACGGACAGACATGGCTAAATCAACTCAGCTATCGATTCTGAGTCGATCCATATACTTTGAGGTATATGTAGCTAAATTATTTCTCTATGTTACAAACTATGTATCAAAACTAATATACCCCTATGGGATAGGGTATAAAAACTTTTACGGTTCTACAAAAGACAAGGTTTTCTCCTGCATATGTTATGGGGTAGGGTATAAAAATGAGAGGCTACAGTATAAACATATGAGAGGCTACAATCTGCTATGCGGATCGTTGAATACCCTATCCCATCCCATCATTTAAATAAATATCCTCAAAATATAGGCCTTATGGCGATGAAATACAGAAAATGACATTGTCACAATATATTGCTCAGACAGTTTTTCAAAATCTTTTGTGGTTCGACAAAAAACAACGTATTTCTATTGCTAATGCCTTGGGATGGGGTATACAAATGGTTTTTGTAAGAAAACGCCCCCAAAATGTGGGCGTAGGTGAAAATTATCTATGGACAAAATGTGTATATTACCATTGCGGAAGTATTTGCATCAAAAAATTTTTCGAAAGTTTTAAAATTTGGACAAAAAGCGTTTTTACTAAAAAACGCCCCCAAAAAGTGGGCGTGGCAAAAAACTTTGTATGAACGAAATATAGATATTAGGATTGTCTAAAAATGCTGCTCAGACACTTTTTTGAAATTCCTTACGGTTTGGCCAAAAAATAAGTTTTCCTAAAAAGGGGGCGTGGCAGGGGGCGGATTTCAAAAATTTTTACACTTGTTCTGGTGGCACGGACGAGGATCCTATATACCAAATTTCATTATCCTAGCTCAAAATTTAAGGCCCAAAAATCGGTGACGAACAGACAGACGGACGGACGGACGGACGGACGGACGGACGGACGGACGGACAGACAGACATGGCTAATTCGACTCAGCTAGCGATTCTGAGTCGATCCATATACTTTGAGGTATATGTAGCAAAATTATTTCTCTATGTTACAAACTAAGTATCAAAACTAATATACCCCCTATGGGATAGGGTATAAACATATGAGAAGGCTAGGTACAATCCACTGTGCGGATCGTTGAATACCCTATCCCATCCTATCTGTAAAACTAAAATCCCCAAAAAGTGGACATGGCTAAAAACACGATGTGGATAAAATAAAGAAAATGACATGGTGACAACAAATTCTTCAGACTGCTTATAAAAAACTTTTACGGTTCTACAAAAGACAAGGTTTTCTCCTGCATATGTTATGGGGTAGGGTATAAAAATGGTTTTTATATAAAAACGCCCCCAAAAAGTGGGCGTGGGTTAAAATGGTCTATTGACGAAATGTTCATATTTATATTACTAATGATTCTGCATCAAAACATTTTTAGAAAATTTTAAAATTTGACCGAAAAACGTTTTTTATTAAAAACGCCCACAAAAAGTGGGCGTGGCAAAAAACTTTATATAAACGAAATATAGATATTCAGATTGTCTAAATATGTTGTTCAGGAAGTTTTTCAAAATTCCTTATGGTTTGGCCAAAAAATACGTTTTTCTAAAAAGGGGGCGTGGCAGTGGGCGGATTTCAAAAATTTTTACACTTGTTCTGCTGGGAGCAACAAAGAGCACGTGTACCAAATTTCAATCTTCTAGCTCAAAATTTAAGGCCCAAAAACTGGTGACGTACGGACGGACGGACGGACGGACAGACATGGCTAAATCGACTCAGCTATCGATTCTGAGTCGATCCATATACTTTGAGGTATATGTAGCTAAATTATTTCTCTATGTTACAAACTATGTATCAAAACTAATATACCCCTATGGGATAGGGTATAAAAACTTTTACGGTTCTACAAAAGACAAGGTTTTCTCCTGCATATGTTATGGGGTAGGGTATAAAAATGGTTATACCCTATCCCATAGGGGTATATTAGTTTTGATACATAGTTTGTAACATAGAGAAATAATTTAGCTACATATACCTCAAAGTATATGGATCGACTCAGAATCGATAGCTGAGTCGATTTAGCCATGTCTGTCCGTCCGTCCGTCCGTCCGTCCGTCCGTCCGTCCGTCCGTCCGTCCGTCCGTCCGTACGTCACCAGTTTTTGGGCCTTAAATTTTGAGCTAGAAGGATGAAATTTGGTACACGTGCTCTTTGTTGCTCCCAGCAGAACAAGTGTAAAAATTTTTGAAATCCGCCCACTGCCACGCCCCCTTTTTAGAAAAACGTATTTTTTGGCCAAACCATAAGGAATTTTGAAAAACTTTCTGAACAACATATTTAGACAATCTGAATATCTGTATTTCGTTCATATCAAGTTTTTTGCCACGCCCACTTTTTGGGGGCGTTTTTAATAAAAAACGTTTTTCGGTCAAATTTTAAAATTTTCGAAAAAACTTTTGATGCAGAATCATTAGTAGTATAAATATGAACATTTCGTCCATAGACTATTTCAACCCACGCCCACTTTTTGGGGGCGTTTTTATATAAAAACCATTTTTACACACTACCCCATAACATATGCAGGAGAAAACCTTGTCTTTTGTAGAACCGTCAAAGTTTTTTGTAAACAGTCTGAACAATTTGTTGTCACCATGTCATTTTCTTTATTTTATCCACATCGTGTTTTTAGCCATGTCCACTTTTTGGGGATTTTAGTTTTACAGATAGGATGGGATAGGGTATTCAACGATCCGCACAGTGGATTGTAGCCTTCTCATATGTTTTTTATATAAAAACGCCCCCAAAAAGTGGGCGTGGGTTAAAATGGTCTTTTGACGAAATGTTCATATTTATATTACTAATGATTCTGCATCAAAACATTTTTAGAAAATTTTAAAATTTGACCGAAAAACGTTTTTTATTAAAAACGCCCACAAAAAGTGGGCGTGGCAAAAAACTTTATATAAACGAAATATAGATATTCAGATTGTCTAAATATGTTGTTCAGAAAGTTTTTCAAAATTCCTTATGGTTTGGCCAAAAAATACGTTTTTCTAAAAAGGGGGCGTGGCAGTGGGCGGATTTCAAAAATTTTTACACTTGTTCTGCTGGGAGCAACAAAGAGCACGTGTACCAAATTTCAATCTTCTAGCTCAAAATTTAAGGCCCAAAAACTGGTGACGTACGGACGGACGGACGGACGGACAGACATGGCTAAATCGACTCAGCTATCGATTCTGAGTCGATCCATATACTTTGAGGTATATGTAGCTAAATTATTTCTCTATGTTACAAACTATGTATCAAAACTAATATACCCCTATGGGATAGGGTATAAACATATGAGAGGCTACAATCCGCTGTGCGGATCGTTGAATACCCTATCCCATCCCATCCTTAAAATTAATATCCTCAAAATATAGGCCTTATGGCGATGAAATACAGAAAATGACATTGTCACAATATATTGCTCAGACAGTTTCTCAAAATCTTGTGTGGTTCGACAAAAAACAACGTATTTCTATTGCTAATGCCTTGGGATGGGGTATACAAATGGTTTTTGTAAGAAAACGCCCCCAAAATGTGGGCGTAGGTGAAAATGATCTGGTGAAAATGATCTATGGACAAAATGTTTATATTACCATTGCGGAAGTATTTGCATAAAATTTTTTTTCGAAAGTTTTAAAATTTGGACAAAAAACGTATTTTACTAAAAACGCCCCTTAAAAGTGGGCGTGGCAAAAAACTTTGTATTGACGAAATATAGATATAAGGATTGTCTAAATATGCTGCTCAGGCATTTTTTTGAAATTCCTTACGGTTTGGCTTCAAACTACGTTTTTCTAAAAGGGGGCGTGGCAGTGGGCGGATTTTAAAAATTTTTACACTTGTTCTGCTTCGTCGGCCAGAGAGTCTATGTACCAAATTTGAACACTCTAGCTCAAAATTTAAGGCCCAAAAATCGGTGACACACAGACGGACGGACGGACGGACGGACGGACAGACAGACATGGCTTAATCGACTCAGCTAGCGATTCTGAATCGATCCATATACTTTGAGGTATATGTATCGAAATTATTTCTCTATGTTACAAACTTAATGTCAAAACTAATATACCCCCCTATTTGATAGGGTATAAACATATGAGAA
>CAKOBI010000177.1:0-47836 GCA_932526625.1 Rhingia campestris
TTAAAGAGTAACGCCTAATACACGTTTTAACCAAATTTCATTCAATTCGTGATAGTACTTTTTACGTTATTAGGTTCCGAATGAAAAATTGATTTAATACCCCTTACACCACCCCCCGCTGACAAATGCACCATGTCACTTTAAAGAACGGTTTCCACTCTATCAATTTGCCAAATTTCATTTTAATCTATTAAGCGGTTTACGAATTATAAGGATTTGAAAAAAAAAAAAAATTCAGAATTTCTATGGAAAAAGTGTTGAAAAAAATTTTATTTTAGTACCAATTTTGTCACATTTTTTACGATTTTTTTTGGTTTTTTCAAAGTTTATAGAAATTTTTTGTGTACCATTTTAAAGAGTAACGCCTAATACACGTTTTAACCAAATTTCATTCAATTCGTGATAGTACTTTTTACGTTATTAGGTTTCGAATGAAAAATTGATTTAATACCCCTTACACCACCCCCCGCTGACAAATGCACCATGTCATTTTAAAGAACGGTTTCCACTCTATCAATTTGCCAAATTTCATTTTAATCTATTAAGCGGTTTACGAATTATAAGGATTTGAAAAAAAAAAAAATTTCAGAATTTCTATGGAAAAAGTGTTGAAAAAAATTTTATTTTAGTACCAATTTTGTCACATTTTTACGATTTTTTTTGGTTTTTTTCAAAGTTTATAGAAATTTTTTGTATACCATTTTAAAGAGTAACGCCTAATACACGTTTTAACCAAATTTCATTCAATTCGTGATAGTACTTTTTACGTTATTAGGTTCCGAATGAAAAATTGATTTAATACCCCTTACACCACCCCCCGCTGACAAATGCACCATGTCATTTTAAAGAACGGTTTCCAATCTATCAATTTGCCAAATTTCATTTTAATCTATTAAGCGGTTTACGAATTATAAGGATTTGAAAAAAAAAAAAATTTCAGAATTTCTATGGAAAAAGTGTTGAAAAAAATTTTATTTTAGTACCAATTTTGTCACATTTTTACGATTTTTTTTGGTTTTTTCAAAGTTTATAGAAATTTTTTGTATACCATTTTAAATTTCATTCAATTCGTGATAGTACTTTTTACGTTATTAGGTTCCGAATGAAAAATTGATTTAATACCCCTTATACCACCCCCCGCTGACAAATGCACCATGTCATTTTAAAGAACGGTTTCCAATCTATCAATTTGCCAAATTTCATTTTAATCTATTAAGCGGTTTACGAATTATAAGGATTTGAAAAAAAAAAAAATTTCAGAATTTCTATGGAAAAAGTGTTGAAAAAAATTTTATTTTAGTACCAATTTTGTCACATTTTTACGATTTTTTTTGGTTTTTTCAAAGTTTATAGAAATTTTTTGTATACCATTTTAAAGAGTAACGCCTAATACACGTTTTAACCAAATTTCATTCAATTCGTGATAGTACTTTTTACGTTATTAGGTTCCGAATGAAAAATTGATTTAATACCCCTTACACCACCCCCCGCTGACAAATGCACCATGTCATTTTAAAGAACGGTTTCCACTCTATCAATTTGCCAAATTTCATTTTAATCTATTAAGCGGTTTACGAATTATAAGGATTTGAAAAAAAAAAAAATTTCAGAATTTCTATGGAAAAAGTGTTGAAAAAAATTTTATTTTGTCACATTTTTACGATTTTTTTTGGTTTTTTCAAAGTTTATAGAAATTTTTTGTATACCATTTTAAAGAGTAACGCCTAATACACGTTTTAACCAAATTTCATTCAATTCGTGATAGTACTTTTTACGTTATTAGGTTCCGAATGAAAAATTGATTTAATACCCCTTACACCACCCCCCGCTGACAAATGCACCATGTCATTTTAAAGAACGGTTTCCAATCTATCAATTTGCCAAATTTCATTTTAATCTATTAAGCGGTTTACGAATTATAAGGATTTGAAAAAAAAAAAATTTCAGAATTTCTATGGAAAAAGTGTTGAAAAAAATTTTATTTTAGTACCAATTTTGTCACATTTTTACGATTTTTTTTGGTTTTTTCAAAGTTTATAGAAATTTTTTGTATACCATTTTAAAGAGTAACGCCTAATACACGTTTTAACCAAATTTCATTCAATTCGTGATAGTACTTTTTACGTTATTAGGTTCCGAATGAAAAATTGATTTAATACCCCTTACACCACCCCCCGCTGACAAATGCACCATGTCATTTTAAAGAACGGTTTCCAATCTATCAATTTGCCAAATTTCATTTTAATCTATTAAGCGGTTTACGAATTATAAGGATTTGAAAAAAAAAAATTTCAGAATTTCTATGGAAAAAGTGTTGAAAAAAATTTTATTTTAGTACCAATTTTGTCACATTTTTACGATTTTTTTTGGTTTTTTCAAAGTTTATAGAAATTTTTTGTATACCATTTTAAAGAGTAACGCCTAATACACGTTTTAACCAAATTTCATTCAATTCGTGATAGTACTTTTTACGTTATTAGGTTCCGAATGAAAAATTGATTTAATACCCCTTACACCACCCCCCGCTGACAAATGCACCATGTCATTTTAAAGAACGGTTTCCAATCTATCAATTTGCCAAATTTCATTTTAATCTATTAAGCGGTTTACGAATTATAAGGATTTGAAAAAAAAAAAAAATTTCAGAATTTCTATGGAAAAAGTGTTGAAAAAATTTTTATTTTAGTACCAATTTTATCACATTTTTACGATTTTTTTTGGTTTTTTCAAAGTTTATAGAAATTTTTTGTATACCATTTTAAAGAGTAACGCCTAATACACGTTTTAACCAAATTTCATTCAATTCGTGATAGTACTTTTTACGTTATTAGGTTCCGAATGAAAAATTGATTTAATACCCCTTACACCACCCCCCGCTGACAAATGCACCATGTCATTTTAAAGAACGGTTTCCATTCTATCAATTTGCCAAATTTCATTTTAATCTATTAAGCGGTTTACGAATTATAAGGATTTGAAAAAAAAAAAAATTCAGAATTTCTTTGGAAAAAGTGTTGAAAAAAATTTTATTTTAGTACCAATTTTGTCACATTTTTACGATTTTTTTTGGTTTTTTCAAAGTTTATAGAAATTTTTTGTATACCATTTTAAAGAGTAACGCCTAATACACGTTTTAACCAAATTTCATTCAATTCGTGATAGTACTTTTTACGTTATTAGGTTCCGAATGAAAAATTGATTTAATACCCCTTACACCACCCCCCGCTGACAAATGCACCATGTCATTTTAAAGAACGGTTTCCAATCTATCAATTTGCCAAATTTCATTTTAATCTATTAAGCGGTTTACGAATTATAAGGATTTGAAAAAAAAAAAAAATTTCAGAATTTCTATGGAAAAAGTGTTGAAAAAAATTTTATTTTAGTACCAATTTTGTCACATTTTTACGATTTTTTTTGGTTTTTTCAAAGTTTATAGAAATTTTTTGTATACCATTTTAAAGAGTAACGCCTAATACACGTTTTAACCAAATTTCATTCAATTCGTGATAGTACTTTTTACGTTATTAGGTTCCGAATGAAAAATTGATTTAATACCCCTTACACCACCCCCCGCTGACAAATGCACCATGTCATTTTAAAGAACGGTTTCCAATCTATCAATTTGCCAAATTTCATTTTAATCTATTAAGCGGTTTACGAATTATAAGGATTTGAAAAAAAAAAATTTCAGAATTTCTATGGAAAAAGTGTTGAAAAAAATTTTATTTTAGTACCAATTTTGTCACATTTTTACGATTATTTTTGGTTTTTTCAAAGTTTATAGAAATTTTTTGTATACTATTTTAAAGAGTAACGCCTAATACACGTTTTAACCAAATTTCATTCAATTCGTGATAGTACTTTTTACGTTATTAGGTTTCGAATGAAAAATTGATTTAATACCCCTTACACCACCCCCCGCTGACAAATGCACCATGTCATTTTAAAGAACGGTTTCCAATCTATCAATTTGCCAAATTTCATTTTAATCTATTAAGCGGTTTACGAATTATAAGGATTTGAAAAAAAAAAAATTCAGAATTTCTATGGAAAAAGTGTTGAAAAAAATTTTATTTTAGTACCAATTTTGTCACATTTTTACGATTTTTTTTGGTTTTTTCAAAGTTTATAGAAATTTTTTGTATACCATTTTAAAGAGTAACGCCTAATACACGTTTTAACCAAATTTCATTCAATTCGTGATAGTACTTTTTACGTTATTAGGTTCCGAATGAAAAATTGATTTAATACCCCTTACACCACCCCCCGCTGACAAATGCACCATGTCATTTTAAAGAACGGTTTCCAATCTATCAATTTGCCAAATTTCATTTTAATCTATTAAGCGGTTTACGAATTATAAGGATTTGAAAAAAAAAATTTCAGAATTTCTATGGAAAAAGTGTTGAAAAAAATTTTATTTTAGTACCAATTTTGTCACATTTTAACGATTTTTTTTGGTTTTTTCAAAGTTTATAGAAATTTTTTGTATACCATTTTAAAGAGTAACGCCTAATACACGTTTTAACCAAATTTCATTCAATTCGTGATAGTACTTTTTACGTTATTAGGTTCCGAATGAAAAATTGATTTAATACCCCTTACACCACCCCCCGCTGACAAATGCACCATGTCATTTTAAAGAACGGTTTCCAATCTATCAATTTGCCAAATTTCATTTTAATCTATTAAGCGGTTTACGAATTATAAGGATTTGAAAAAAAAAAATTTCAGAATTTCTATGGAAAAAGTGTTGAAAAAAAATTTTATTTTAGTACCAATTTTGTCACATTTTTACGATTTTTTTTGGTTTTTTCAAAGTTTATAGAAATTTTTTGTATACCATTTTAAAGAGTAACGCCTAATACACGTTTTAACCAAATTTCATTCAATTCGTGATAGTACTTTTTTACGTTATTAGGTTCCGAATGAAAAATTGATTTAATACCCCTTACACCACCCCCCGCTGACAAATGCACCATGTCATTTTAAAGAACGGTTTCCAATCTATCAATTTGCCAAATTTCATTTTAATCTATTAAGCGGTTTACGAATTATAAGGATTTGAAAAAAAAAAAATTTCAGAATTTCTATGGAAAAAGTGTTGAAAAAAAATTTTATTTTAGTACCAATTTTGTCACATTTTTACGATTTTTTTTGGTTTTTTCAAAGTTTATAGAAATTTTTTGTATACTATTTTAAAGAGTAACGCCTAATACACGTTTTAACCAAATTTCATTCAATTCGTGATAGTACTTTTTACGTTATTAGGTTCCGAATGAAAAATTGATTTAATACCCCTTACACCACCCCCCCGCTGACAAATGCACCATGTCATTTTAAAGAACGGTTTCCAATCTATCAATTTGCCAAATTTCATTTTAATCTATTAAGCGGTTTACGAATTATAAGGATTTGAAAAAAAAAAATTTCAGAATTTCTATGGAAAAAGTGTTGAAAAAAATTTTATTTTAGTACCAATTTTGTCACATTTTTACGATTTTTTTTGGTTTTTTCAAAGTTTATAGAAATTTTTTGTATACCATTTTAAAGAGTAACGCCTAATACACGTTTTAACCAAATTTCATTCAATTCGTGATAGTACTTTTTTACGTTATTCGGTTCCGAATGAAAAATTGATTTAATACCCCTTACACCACCCCCCGCTGACAAATGCACCATGTCATTTTAAAGAACGGTTTCCAATCTATCAATTTGCCAAATTTCATTCTAATCTATTAAGCGGTTTACGAATTATAAGGATTTGAAAAAAAAAAAATTTCAGAATTTCTATGGAAAAAGTGTTGAAAAAAATTTTATTTTAGTACCAATTTTGTCACATTTTTACGATTTTTTTTGGTTTTTTCAAAGTTTATAGAAATTTTTTGTATACCATTTTAAAGAGTAACGCCTAATACACGTTTTAACCAAATTTCATTCAATTCGTGATAGTACTTTTTACGTTATTAGGTTCCGAATGAAAAATTGATTTAATACCCCTTACACCACCCCCCGCTGACAAATGCACCATGTCATTTTAAAGAACGGTTTCCACTCTATCAATTTGCCAAATTTCATTTTAATCTATTAAGCGGTTTACGAATTATAAGGATTTGAAAAAAAAAAATTTCAGAATTTCTATGGAAAAAGTGTTGAAAAAAATTTTATTTTAGTACCAATTTTGTCACATTTTTACGATTTTTTTTTGGTTTTTTCAAAGTTTATAGAAATTTTTTGTATACCATTTTAAAGAGTAACGCCTAATACACGTTTTAAACCAAATTTCATTCAATTCGTGATAGTACTTTTTACGTTATTAGGTTCCGAATGAAAAATTGATTTAATACCCCTTACACCACCCCCCGCTGACAAATGCACCATGTCATTTTAAAGAACGGTTTCCACTCTATCAATTTGCCAAATTTCATTTTAATCTATTAAGCGGTTTACGAATTATAAGGATTTGAAAAAAAAAAAAAATTTCAGAATTTCTATGGAAAAAGTGTTGAAAAAAATTTTATTTTAGTACCAATTTTGTCACATTTTTACGATTTTTTTTGGTTTTTTCAAAGTTTATAGAAATTTTTTGTATACCATTTTAAAGAGTAACGCCTAATACACGTTTTAACCAAATTTCATTCAATTCGTGATAGTACTTTTTACGTTATTAGGTTCCGAATGAAAAATTGATTTAATACCCCTTACACCACCCCCCGCTGACAAATGCACCATGTCATTTTAAAGAACGGTTTCCAATCTATCAATTTGCCAAATTTCATTTTAATCTATTAAGCGGTTTACGAATTATAAGGATTTGAAAAAAAAAAATTTCAGAATTTCTATGGAAAACGTGTTGAAAAAAATTTTATTTTAGTACCAATTTTGTCACATTTTTACGATTTTTTTTGGTTTTTTCAAAGTTTATAGAAATTTTTTGTATACCATTTTAAAGAGTAACGCCTAATACACGTTTTTAACCAAATTTCATTCAATTCGTGATAGTACTTTTTACGTTATTCGGTTCCGAATGAAAAATTGATTTAATACCCCTTACACCGCCCCCCGCTGACAAATGCACCATGTCATTTTAAAGAACGGTTTCCAATCTATCAATTTGCCAAATTTCATTCTAATCTATTAAGCGGTTTACGAATTATAAGGATTTGAAAAAAAAAAAATTTCAGAATTTCTATGGAAAAAGTGTTGAAAAAAATTTTATTTTAGTACCAATTTTGTCACATTTTTACGATTTTTTTTGGTTTTTTCAAAGTTTATAGAAATTTTTTGTATACCATTTTAAAGAGTAACGCCTAATACACGTTTTAACCAAATTTCATTCAATTCGTGATAGTACTTTTTACGTTATTAGGTTCCGAATGAAAAATTGATTTAATACCCCTTACACCACCCCCCGCTGACAAATGCACCATGTCATTTTAAAGAACGGTTTCCACTCTATCAATTTGCCAAATTTCATTTTAATCTATTAAGCGGTTTACGAATTATAAGGATTTGAAAAAAAAAAAATTTCAGAATTTCTATGGAAAAAGTGTTGAAAAAAATTTTATTTTAGTACCAATTTTGTCACATTTTTACGATTTTTTTTGGTTTTTTCAAAGTTTATAGAAATTTTTTGTATACCATTTTAAAGAGTAACGCCTAATACACGTTTTAACCAAATTTCATTCAATTCGTGATAGTACTTTTTACGTTATTAGGTTCCGAATGAAAAATTGATTTAATACCCCTTACACCACCCCCCGCTGACAAATGCACCATGTCATTTTAAAGAACGGTTTCCAATCTATCAATTTGCCAAATTTCATTTTAATCTATTAAGCGGTTTACGAATTATAAGGATTTGAAAAAAAAAAAATTTCAGAATTTCTATGGAAAAAGTGTTGAAACAAATTTTATTTTAGTACCAATTTTGTCACATTTTTACGATTTTTTTTGGTTTTTTCAAAGTTTATAGAAATTTTTTGTATACCATTTTAAAGAGTAACGCCTAATACACGTTTTAACCAAATTTCATTCAATTCGTGATAGTACTTTTTACGTTATTAGGTTCCGAATGAAAAATTGATTTAATACCCCTTACACCACCCCCCCGCTGACAAATGCACCATGTCACTTTAAAGAACGGTTTCCACTCTATCAATTTGCCAAATTTCATTTTAATCTATTAAGCGGTTTACGAATTATAAGGATTTGAAAAAAAAAAAATTTCAGAATTTCTATGGAAAAAGTGTTGAAAAAAATTTTATTTTAGTACCAATTTTGTCACATTTTTACGATTTTTTTTGGTTTTTTCAAAGTTTTATAGAAATTTTTTGTATACCATTTTAAAGAGTAACGCCTAATACACGTTTTAACCAAATTTCATTCAATTCGTGATAGTACTTTTTACGTTATTAGGTTCCGAATGAAAAATTGATTTAATACCCCTTACACCACCCCCCGCTGACAAATGCACCATGTCATTTTAAAGAACGGTTTCCACTCTATCAATTTGCCAAATTTCATTTTAATCTATTAAGCGGTTTACGAATTATAAGGATTTGAAAAAAAAAAAAATTTCAGAATTTCTATGGAAAAAGTGTTGAAAAAAATTTTATTTTAGTACCAATTTTGTCACATTTTTACGATTTTTTTTGGTTTTTTCAAAGTTTATAGAAATTTTTTGTATACCATTTTAAAGAGTAACGCCTAATACACGTTTTAAACCAAATTTCATTCAATTCGTGATAGTACTTTTTACGTTATTAGGTTCCGAATGAAAAATTGATTTAATACCCCTTACACCACCCCCCGCTGACAAATGCACCATGTCATTTTAAAGAACGGTTTCCAATCTATCAATTTGCCAAATTTCATTTTAATCTATTAAGCGGTTTACGAATTATAAGGATTTGAAAAAAAAAAATTTCAGAATTTCTATGGAAAAAGTGTTGAAAAAAATTTTATTTTAGTACCAATTTTGTCACATTTTTACGATTTTTTTTGGTTTTTTCAAAGTTTATAGAAATTTTTTGTATACCATTTTAAAGAGTAACGCCTAATACACGTTTTAACCAAATTTCATTCAATTCGTGATAGTACTTTTTACGTTATTCGGTTCCGAATGAAAAATTGATTTAATACCCCTTACACCGCCCCCCGCTGACAAATGCACCATGTCATTTTAAAGAACGGTTTCCAATCTATCAATTTGCCAAATTTCATTCTAATCTATTAAGCGGTTTACGAATTATAAGGATTTGAAAAAAAAAAAAATTTCAGAATTTCTATGGAAAAAGTGTTGAAAAAAAATTTTATTTTAGTACCAATTTTGTCACATTTTTACGATTTTTTTTGGTTTTTTCAAAGTTTATAGAAATTTTTTGTATACCATTTTAAAGAGTAACGCCTAATACACGTTTTAACCAAATTTCATTCAATTCGTGATAGTACTTTTTACGTTATTAGGTTCCGAATGAAAAATTGATTTAATACCCCTTACACCACCCCCCGCTGACAAATGCACCATGTCATTTTAAAGAACGGTTTCCACTCTATCAATTTGCCAAATTTCATTTTAATCTATTAAGCGGTTTACGAATTATAAGGATTTGAAAAAAAAAAAATTTCAGAATTTCTATGGAAAAAGTGTTGAAAAAAATTTTATTTTAGTACCAATTTTGTCACATTTTTACGATTTTTTTTTGGTTTTTTCAAAGTTTATAGAAATTTTTTGTATACCATTTTAAAGAGTAACGCCTAATACACGTTTTAACCAAATTTCATTCAATTCGTGATAGTACTTTTTACGTTATTAGGTTCCGAATGAAAAATTGATTTAATACCCCTTACACCACCCCCCGCTGACAAATGCACCATGTCATTTTAAAGAACGGTTTCCAATCTATCAATTTGCCAAATTTCATTTTAATCTATTAAGCGGTTTACGAATTATAAGGATTTGAAAAAAAAAAAAATTTCAGAATTTCTATGGAAAAAGTGTTGAAACAAATTTTATTTTAGTAACCAATTTTGTCACATTTTTACGATTTTTTTTTGGTTTTTTCAAAGTTTATAGAAATTTTTTGTATACCATTTTAAAGAGTAACGCCTAATACACGTTTTAACCAAATTTCATTCAATTCGTGATAGTACTTTTTACGTTATTAGGTTCCGAATGAAAAATTGATTTAATACCCCTTACACCACCCCCCGCTGACAAATGCACCATGTCATTTTAAAGAACGGTTTCCAATCTATCAATTTGCCAAATTTCATTTTAATCTATTAAGCGGTTTACGAATTATAAGGATTTGAAAAAAAAAAAAATTTCAGAATTTCTATGGAAAAAGTGTTGAAAAAAATTTTATTTTAGTACCAATTTTGTCACATTTTTACGATTTTTTTTGGTTTTTTCAAAGTTTATAGAAATTTTTTGTATACCATTTTAAAGAGTAACGCCTAATACACGTTTTAACCAAATTTCATTCAATTCGTGATAGTACTTTTTACGTTATTAGGTTCCGAATGAAAAATTGATTTAATACCACTTACACCAACCCCCGCTGACAAATGCACCATGTCATTTTAAAGAACGGTTTCCACTCTATCAATTTGCCAAATTTCATTTTAATCTATTAAGCGGTTTACGAATTATAAGGATTTGAAAAAAAAAAATTTCAGAATTTCTATGGAAAAAGTGTTGAAAAAAATTTTATTTTAGTACCAATTTTGTCACATTTTTACGATTTTTTTTTGGTTTTTTCAAAGTTTATAGAAATTTTTTGTATACCATTTTAAAGAGTAACGCCTAATACACGTTTTAACCAAATTTCATTCAATTCGTGATAGTACTTTTTACGTTATTAGGTTCCGAATGAAAAATTGATTTAATACCCCTTACACCACCCCCCCGCTGACAAATGCACCATGTCATTTTAAAGAACGGTTTCCAATCTATCAATTTGCCAAATTTCATTTTAATCTATTAAGCGGTTTACGAATTATAAGGATTTGAAAAAAAAAAAAAATTTCAGAATTTCTATGGAAAAAGTGTTGAAAAAAATTTTATTTTAGTACCAATTTTGTCACATTTTTACGATTTTTTTTGGTTTTTTCAAAGTTTATAGAAATTTTTTGTATACCATTTTAAAGAGTCACGCCTAATACACGTTTTAACCAAATTTCATTCAATTCGTGATAGTACTTTTTACGTTATTAGGTTCCGAATGAAAAATTGATTTAATACCCCTTACACCACCCCCCGCTAACAAATGCACCATGTCATTTTAAAGAACGGTTTCCAATCTATCA
This sequence comes from Rhingia campestris, assembly GCA_932526625.1. Classification (NCBI taxonomy): domain Eukaryota; kingdom Metazoa; phylum Arthropoda; class Insecta; order Diptera; family Syrphidae; genus Rhingia; species Rhingia campestris. Next base: position 11,317 of record CAKOBI010000177.1, read on the forward strand.
ATTTGCCAAATTTCATTTTAATCTATTAAGCGGTTTACGAATTATAAGGATTTGAAAAAAAAAAAAATTTCAGAATTTCTATGGAAAAAGTGTTGAAAAAAATTTTATTTTAGTACCAATTTTGTCACATTTTTACGATTTTTTTTGGTTTTTTCAAAGTTTATAGAAATTTTTTGTATACCATTTTAAAGAGTAACGCCTAATACACGTTTTAACCAAATTTCATTCAATTCGTGATAGTACTTTTTACGTTATTAGGTTCCGAATGAAAAATTGATTTAATACCCCTTACACCACCCCCCGCTGACAAATGCACCATGTCATTTTAAAGAACGGTTTCCAATCTATCAATTTGCCAAATTTCATTTTAATCTATTAAGCGGTTTACGAATTATAAGGATTTGAAAAAAAAAAAATTTCAGAATTTCTATGGAAAAAGTGTTGAAAAAATTTTTATTTTAGTACCAATTTTGTCACATTTTTACGATTTTTTTTGGTTTTTTCAAAGTTTATAGAAATTTTTTGTATACCATTTTAAAGAGTAACGCCTAATACACGTTTTAACCAAATTTCATTCAATTCGTGATAGTACTTTTTACGTTATTAGGTTCCGAATGAAAAATTGATTTAATACCCCCCCCGCTGACAAATGCACCATGTCATTTTAAAGAACGGTTTCCAATCTATCAATTTGCCAAATTTCATTTTAATCTATTAAGCGGTTTACGAATTATAAGGATTTGAAAAAAAAAAAAAATCAGAATTTCTATGGAAAAAGTGTTGAAAAAAATTTTATTTTAGTACCAATTTTGTCACATTTTTACGATTTTTTTTGGTTTTTTCAAAGTTTATAGAAATTTTTTGTATACCATTTTAAAGAGTAACGCCTAATACACGTTTTAACCAAATTTCATTCAATTCGTGATAGTACTTTTTACGTTATTAGGTTCCGAATGAAAAATTGATTTAATACCCCTTACACCACCCCCCGCTGACAAATGCACCATGTCATTTTAAAGAACGGTTTCCAATCTATCAATTTGCCAAATTTCATTTTAATCTATTAAGCGGTTTACGAATTATAAGGATTTGAAAAAAAAAAAAATTTCAGAATTTCTATGGAAAAAGTGTTGAAAAAAATTTTATTTTAGTACCAATTTTGTCACATTTTTACGATTTTTTTTGGTTTTTTCAAAGTTTATAGAAATTTTTTGTATACCATTTTAAAGAGTAACGCCTAATACACGTTTTAACCAAATTTCATTCAATTCGTGATAGTACTTTTTTCGTTATTAGGTTCCGAATGAAAAATTGATTTAATACCCCTTACACCACCCCCGCTGACAAATGCACCATGTCATTTTAAAGAACGGTTTCCACTCTATCAATTTGCCAAATTTCATTTTAATCTATTAAGCGGTTTACGAATTATAAGGATTTGAAAAAAAAAAAAATTCAGAATTTCTATGGAAAAAGTGTTGAAAAAAAATTTTATTTTAGTACCAATTTTGTCACATTTTTACACCACCCCCCGCTGACAAATGCACCATGTCATTTTAAAGAACGGTTTCCACTCTATCAATTTGCCAAATTTCATTTTAATCTATTAAGCGGTTTACGAATTATAAGGATTTGAAAAAAAAAAATTCAGAATTTCTATGGAAAAAAGTGTTGAAAAAAATTTTATTTTAGTACCAATTTTGTCACATTTTTACGATTTTTTTTGGTTTTTTCAAAGTTTATAGAAATTTTTTGTATACCATTTTAAAGAGTAACGCCTAATACACGTTTTAACCAAATTTCATTCAATTCGTGATAGTACTTTTTACGTTATTAGGTTCCGAATGAAAATTGATTTAATACCCCTTACACCACCCCCGCTGACAAATGCACCATGTCATTTTAAAGAACGGTTTCCAATCTATCAATTTGCCAAATTTCATTTTAATCTATTAAGCGGTTTACGAATTATAAGGATTTGAAAAAAAAAAATTTCAGAATTTCTATGGAAAAAGTGTTGAAAAAAATTTTATTTTAGTACCAATTTTGTCACATTTTTACGATTTTTTTTGGTTTTTTCAAAGTTTATAGAAATTTTTTGTATACCATTTTAAAGAGTAACGCCTAATACACATTTTAACCAAATTTCATTCAATTCGTGATAGTACTTTTTACGTTATTAGGTTCCGAATGAAAAATTGATTTAATACCCCTTACACCACCCCCCGCTGACAAATGCACCATGTCATTTTAAAGAACGGTTTCCACTCTATCAATTTGCCAAATTTCATTTTAATCTATTAAGCGGTTTACGAATTATAAGGATTTGAAAAAAAAAAAAATTCAGAATTTCTATGGAAAAAGTGTTGAAAAAAATTTTATTTTAGTACCAATTTTGTCACATTTTTACGATTTTTTTTGGTTTTTTCAAAGTTTATAGAAATTTTTTGTATACCATTTTAAAGAGTAACGCCTAATACACGTTTTAACCAAATTTCATTCAATTCGTGATAGTACTTTTTACGTTATTAGGTTCCGAATGAAAAATTGATTTAATACCCCTTACACCACCCCCCGCTGACAAATGCACCATGTCATTTTAAAGAACGGTTTCCAATCTATCAATTTGCCAAATTTCATTTTAATCTATTAAGCGGTTTACGAATTATAAGGATTTGAAAAAAAAAAAATTTCAGAATTTCTATGGAAAAAGTGTTGAAACAAATTTTATTTTAGTACCAATTTTGTCACATTTTTACGATTTTTTTTGGTTTTTTCAAAGTTTATAGAAATTTTTTGTATACCATTTTAAAGAGTAACGCCTAATACACGTTTTAACCAAATTTCATTCAATTCGTGATAGTACTTTTTACGTTATTAGGTTCCGAATGAAAAATTGATTTAATACCCCTTACACCACCCCCCGCTGACAAATGCACCATGTCATTTTAAAGAACGGTTTCCAATCTATCAATTTGCCAAATTTCATTTTAATCTATTAAGCGGTTTACGAATTATAAGGATTTGAAAAAAAAAAAATTTCAGAATTTCTATGGAAAAAGTGTTGAAAAAAATTTTATTTTAGTACCAATTTTGTCACATTTTTACGATTTTTTTTGGTTTTTTCAAAGTTTATAGAAATTTTTTGTATACCATTTTAAAGAGTAACGCCTAATACACGTTTTAACCAAATTTCATTCAATTCGTGATAGTACTTTTTACGTTATTAGGTTCCGAATGAAAAATTGATTTAATACCCCTTACACCAACCCCCGCTGACAAATGCACCATGTCATTTTAAAGAACGGTTTCCACTCTATCAATTTGCCAAATTTCATTTTAATCTATTAAGCGGTTTACGAATTATAAGGATTTGAAAAAAAAAAATTTCAGAATTTCTATGGAAAAAGTGTTGAAAAAAATTTTATTTTAGTACCAATTTTGTCACATTTTTACGATTTTTTTTTGGTTTTTTCAAAGTTTATAGAAATTTTTTGTATACCATTTTAAAGAGTAACGCCTAATACACGTTTTAACCAAATTTCATTCAATTCGTGATAGTACTTTTTACGTTATTAGGTTCCGAATGAAAAATTGATTTAATACCCCTTACACCACCCCCCGCTGACAAATGCACCATGTCATTTTAAAGAACGGTTTCCAATCTATCAATTTGCCAAATTTCATTTTAATCTATTAAGCGGTTTACGAATTATAAGGATTTGAAAAAAAAAAAATTTCAGAATTTCTATGGAAAAAGTGTTGAAAAAAATTTTATTTTAGTACCAATTTTGTCACATTTTTACGATTTTTTTTGGTTTTTTCAAAGTTTATAGAAATTTTTTGTATACCATTTTAAAGAGTAACGCCTAATACACGTTTTAACCAAATTTCATTCAATTCGTGATAGTACTTTTTACGTTATTAGGTTCCGAATGAAAAATTGATTTAATACCCCTTACACCACCCCCCGCTGACAAATGCACCATGTCATTTTAAAGAACGGTTTCCAATCTATCAATTTGCCAAATTTCATTTTAATCTATTAAGCGGTTTACGAATTATAAGGATTTGAAAAAAAAAAAATTTCAGAATTTCTATGGAAAAAGTGTTGAAAAAAATTTTATTTTAGTACCAATTTTGTCACATTTTTACGATTTTTTTTGGTTTTTTCAAAGTTTATAGAAATTTTTTGTATACCATTTTAAAGAGTAACGCCTAATACACGTTTTAACCAAATTTCATTCAATTCGTGATAGTACTTTTTACGTTATTAGGTTCCGAATGAAAAATTGATTTAATACCCCTTACACCACCCCCCGCTGACAAATGCACCATGTCATTTTAAAGAACGGTTTCCAATCTATCAATTTGCCAAATTTCATTTTAATCTATTAAGCGGTTTACGAATTATAAGGATTTGAAAAAAAAAAAATTTCAGAATTTCTATGGAAAAAGTGTTGAAAAAATTTTTATTTTAGTACCAATTTTGTCACATTTTTACGATTTTTTTTTGGTTTTTTCAAAGTTTATAGAAATTTTTTGTATACCATTTTAAAGAGTAACGCCTAATACACGTTTTAACCAAATTTCATTCAATTCGTGATAGTACTTTTTACGTTATTAGGTTCCGAATGAAAAATTGATTTAATACCCCTTACACCACCCCCCGCTGACAAATGCACCATGTCATTTTAAAGAACGGTTTCCAATCTATCAATTTGCCAAATTTCATTTTAATCTATTAAGCGGTTTACGAATTATAAGGATTTGAAAAAAAAAAAAAAATCAGAATTTCTATGGAAAAAGTGTTGAAAAAAATTTTATTTTAGTACCAATTTTGTCACATTTTTACGATTTTTTTTGGTTTTTTCAAAGTTTATAGAAATTTTTTGTATACCATTTTAAAGAGTAACGCCTAATACACGTTTTAACCAAATTTCATTCAATTCGTGATAGTACTTTTTACGTTATTAGGTTCCGAATGAAAAATTGATTTAATACCCCTTACACCACCCCCCGCTGACAAATGCACCATGTCATTTTAAAGAACGGTTTCCAATCTATCAATTTGCCAAATTTCATTTTAATCTATTAAGCGGTTTACGAATTATAAGGATTTGAAAAAAAAAAAATTTCAGAATTTCTATGGAAAAAGTGTTGAAAAAAATTTTATTTTAGTACCAATTTTGTCACATTTTTACGATTTTTTTTGGTTTTTTCAAAGTTTATAGAAATTTTTTGTATACCATTTTAAAGAGTAACGCCTAATACACGTTTTAACCAAATTTCATTCAATTCGTGATAGTACTTTTTTCGTTATTAGGTTCCGAATGAAAAATTGATTTAATACCCCTTACACCACCCCCCGCTGACAAATGCACCATGTCATTTTAAAGAACGGTTTCCACTCTATCAATTTGCCAAATTTCATTTTAATCTATTAAGCGGTTTACGAATTATAAGGATTTGAAAAAAAAAAAAATTCAGAATTTCTATGGAAAAAGTGTTGAAAAAAATTTTATTTTAGTACCAATTTTGTCACATTTTTACACCACCCCCCGCTGACAAATGCACCATGTCATTTTAAAGAACGGTTTCCACTCTATCAATTTGCCAAATTTCATTTTAATCTATTAAGCGGTTTACGAATTATAAGGATTTGAAAAAAAAAAAATTCAGAATTTCTATGGAAAAAGTGTTGAAAAAAATTTTATTTTAGTACCAATTTTGTCACATTTTTACGATTTTTTTTGGTTTTTTCAAAGTTTATAGAAATTTTTTGTATACCATTTTAAAGAGTAACGCCTAATACACGTTTTAACCAAATTTCATTCAATTCGTGATAGTACTTTTTACGTTATTAGGTTCCGAATGAAAAATTGATTTAATACCCCTTACACCACCCCCCGCTGACAAATGCACCATGTCATTTTAAAGAACGGTTTCCAATCTATCAATTTGCCAAATTTCATTTTAATCTATTAAGCGGTTTACGAATTATAAGGATTTGAAAAAAAAAAATTTCAGAATTTCTATGGAAAAAGTGTTGAAAAAAATTTTATTTTAGTACCAATTTTGTCACATTTTTACGATTTTTTTTGGTTTTTTCAAAGTTTATAGAAATTTTTTGTATACCATTTTAAAGAGTAACGCCTAATACACGTTTTAACCAAATTTCATTCAATTCGTGATAGTACTTTTTACGTTATTAGGTTCCGAATGAAAAATTGATTTAATACCCCTTACACCACCCCCCGCTGACAAATGCACCATGTCATTTTAAAGAACGGTTTCCAATCTATCAATTTGCCAAATTTCATTTTAATCTATTAAGCGGTTTACGAATTATAAGGATTTGAAAAAAAAAAATTTCAGAATTTCTATGGAAAAAGTGTTGAAAAAAATTTTATTTTAGTACCAATTTTGTCACATTTTTACGATTTTTTTTGGTTTTTTCAAAGTTTATAGAAATTTTTTGTATACCATTTTAAAGAGTAACGCCTAATACACGTTTTAACCAAATTTCATTCAATTCGTGATAGTACTTTTTACGTTATTAGGTTCCGAATGAAAAATTGATTTAATACCCCTTACACCACCCCCCGCTGACAAATGCACCATGTCATTTTAAAGAACGGTTTCCAATCTATCAATTTGCCAAATTTCATTTTAATCTATTAAGCGGTTTACGAATTATAAGGATTTGAAAAAAAAAAAATTTCAGAATTTCTATGGAAAAAGTGTTGAAAAAATTTTTATTTTAGTACCAATTTTGTCACATTTTTACGATTTTTTTTGGTTTTTTCAAAGTTTATAGAAATTTTTTGTATACCATTTTAAAGAGTAACGCCTAATACACGTTTTAACCAAATTTCATTCAATTCGTGATAGTACTTTTTACGTTATTAGGTTCCGAATGAAAAATTGATTTAATACCCCTTACACCACCCCCCGCTGACAAATGCACCATGTCATTTTAAAGAACGGTTTCCAATCTATCAATTTGCCAAATTTCATTTTAATCTATTAAGCGGTTTACGAATTATAAGGATTTGAAAAAAAAAAAAAAATTTCAGAATTTCTATGGAAAAAGTGTTGAAAAAAATTTTATTTTAGTACCAATTTTGTCACATTTTTACGATTTTTTTTGGTTTTTTTCAAAGTTTATAGAAATTTTTTGTATACCATTTTAAAGAGTAACGCCTAATACACGTTTTAACCAAATTTCATTCAATTCGTGATAGTACTTTTTACGTTATTAGGTTCCGAATGAAAAATTGATTTAATACCCCTTACACCACCCCCCGCTGACAAATGCACCATGTCATTTTAAAGAACGGTTTCCAATCTATCAATTTGCCAAATTTCATTTTAATCTATTAAGCGGTTTACGAATTATAAGGATTTGAAAAAAAAAAATTTCAGAATTTCTATGGAAAAAGTGTTGAAAAAATTTTTATTTTAGTACCAATTTTGTCACATTTTTACGATTTTTTTTGGTTTTTTCAAAGTTTATAGAAATTTTTTGTATACCATTTTAAAGAGTAACGCCTAATACACGTTTTAACCAAATTTCATTCAATTCGTGATAGTACTTTTTACGTTATTAGGTTCCGAATGAAAAATTGATTTAATACCCCTTACACCACCCCCCGCTGACAAATGCACCATGTCATTTTAAAGAACGGTTTCCAATCTATCAATTTGCCAAATTTCATTTTAATCTATTAAGCGGTTTACGAATTATAAGGATTTGAAAAAAAAAAAATTTCAGAATTTCTATGGAAAAAGTGTTGAAAAAAATTTTATTTTAGTACCAATTTTGTCACATTTTTACGATTTTTTTTGGTTTTTTCAAAGTTTATAGAAATTTTTTGTATACCATTTTAAAGAGTAACGCCTAATACACGTTTTAACCAAATTTCATTCAATTCGTGATAGTACTTTTTACGTTATTAGGTTCCGAATGAAAAATTGATTTAATACCCCTTACACCACCCCCCGCTGACAAATGCACCATGTCATTTTAAAGAACGGTTTCCAATCTATCAATTTGCCAAATTTCATTTTAATCTATTAAGCGGTTTACGAATTATAAGGATTTGAAAAAAAAAAAATTTCAGAATTTCTATGGAAAAAGTGTTGAAAAAAATTTTATTTTAGTACCAATTTTGTCACATTTTTACGATTTTTTTTGGTTTTTTCAAAGTTTATAGAAATTTTTTGTATACCATTTTAAAGAGTAACGCCTAATACACGTTTTAACCAAATTTAATTCAATTCGTGATAGTACTTTTTACGTTATTAGGTTCCGAATGAAAAATTGATTTAATACCCCTTACACCACCCCCCGCTGACAAATGCACCATGTCATTTTAAAGAACGGTTTCCAATCTATCAATTTGCCAAATTTCATTTTAATCTATTAAGCGGTTTACGAATTATAAGGATTTGAAAAAAAAAAAAATTTCAGAATTTCTATGGAAAAAGTGTTGAAAAAAATTTTATTTTAGTACCAATTTTGTCACATTTTTACGATTTTTTTTTGGTTTTTTCAAAGTTTATAGAAATTTTTTGTATACCATTTTAAAGAGTAACGCCTAATACACGTTTTAACCAAATTTCATTCAATTCGTGATAGTACTTTTTACGTTATTAGGTTCCGAATGAAAAATTGATTTAATACCCCTTACACCACCCCCCGCTGACAAATGCACCATGTCATTTTAAAGAACGGTTTCCAATCTATCAATTTGCCAAATTTCATTTTAATCTATTAAGCGGTTTACGAATTATAAGGATTTGAAAAAAAAAAATTTCAGAATTTCTATGGAAAAAGTGTTGAAAAAAATGTTGAAAATGGAAAAAGTGTTGAAAAAAATTTTATTTTAGTACCAATTTTGGCACATTTTTACGATTTTTTTTGGTTTTTTTCAAAGTTTATAGAAATTTTTTGTATACCATTTTAAAGAGTAACGCCTAATACACGTTTTAACCAAATTTCATTCAATTCGTGATAGTACTTTTTACGTTATTAGGTTCCGAATGAAAAATTGATTTAATACCCCTTACACCACCCCCCGCTGACAAATGCACCATGTCATTTTAAAGAACGGTTTCCACTCTATCAATTTGCCAAATTTCATTTTAATCTATTAAGCGGTTTACGAATTATAAGGATTTGAAAAAAAAAAAATTTCAGAATTTCTATGGAAAAAGTGTTGAAAAAAATTTTATTTTAGTACCAATTTTGTCACATTTTTACGATTTTTTTTGGTTTTTTCAAAGTTTATAGAAATTTTTTGTATACCATTTTAAAGAGTAACGCCTAATACACGTTTTAACCAAATTTCATTCAATTCGTGATAGTACTTTTTACGTTATTAGGTTCCGAATGAAAAATTGATTTAATACCCCTTACACCACCCCCCGCTGACAAATGCACCATGTCATTTTAAAGAACGGTTTCCAATCTATCAATTTGCCAAATTTCATTTTAATCTATTAAGCGGTTTACGAATTATAAGGATTTGAAAAAAAAAAAATTTCAGAATTTCTATGGAAAAAGTGTTGAAAAAAATTTTATTTTAGTACCAATTTTGTCACATTTTTACGATTTTTTTTGGTTTTTTCAAAGTTTATAGAAATTTTTTGTATACCATTTTAAAGAGTAACGCCTAATACACGTTTTAACCAAGTTTCATTCAATTCGTGATAGTACTTTTTACGTTATTAGGTTCCGAATGAAAAATTGATTTAATACCCCTTACACCACCCCCCGCTGACAAATGCACCATGTCATTTTAAAGAACGGTTTCCAATCTATCAATTTGCCAAATTTCATTTTAATCTATTAAGCGGTTTACGAATTATAAGGATTTGAAAAAAAAAAAATTTCAGAATTTCTATGGAAAAAGTGTTGAAAAAAATTTTATTTTAGTACCAATTTTGTCACATTTTTACGATTTTTTTTGGTTTTTTCAAAGTTTATAGAAATTTTTTGTATACCATTTTAAAGAGTAACGCCTAATACACGTTTTAACCAAATTTCATTCAATTCGTGATAGTACTTTTTACGTTATTAGGTTCCGAATGAAAAATTGATTTAATACCCCTTACACCACCCCCCGCTGACAAATGCACCATGTCATTTTAAAGAACGGTTTCCAATCTATCAATTTGCCAAATTTAATTTTAATCTATTAAGCGGTTTACGAATTATAAGGATTTGAAAAAAAAAAATTTCAGAATTTCTATGGAAAAAGTGTTGAAAAAAATGTTGAAAATGGAAAAAGTGTTGAAAAAAATTTTATTTTAGTACCAATTTTGGCACATTTTTACGATTTTTTTTGGTTTTTTCAAAGTTTATAGAAATTTTTTGTATACCATTTTAAAGAGTAACGCCTAATACACGTTTTAACCAAATTTCATTCAATTCGTGATAGTACTTTTTACGTTATTAGGTTCCGAATGAAAAATTGATTTAATACCCCTTACACCACCCCCCGCTGACAAATGCACCATGTCATTTTAAAGAACGGTTTCCACTCTATCAATTTGCCAAATTTCATTTTAATCTATTAAGCGGTTTACGAATTATAAGGATTTGAAAAAAAAAAAATTTCAGAATTTCTATGGAAAAAGTGTTGAAAAAAATTTTATTTTAGTACCAATTTTGTCACATTTTTACGATTTTTTTTGGTTTTTTCAAAGTTTATAGAAATTTTTTGTATACCATTTTAAAGAGTAACGCCTAATACACGTTTTAACCAAATTTCATTCAATTCGTGATAGTACTTTTTACGTTATTAGGTTCCGAATGAAAAATTGATTTAATACCCCTTACACCACCCCCCGCTGACAAATGCACCATGTCATTTTAAAGAACGGTTTCCAATCTATCAATTTGCCAAATTTCATTTTAATCTATTAAGCGGTTTACGAATTATAAGGATTTGAAAAAAAAAAATTTCAGAATTTCTATGGAAAAAGTGTTGAAAAAAATTTTATTTTAGTACCAATTTTGTCACATTTTTACGATTTTTTTTGGTTTTTTCAAAGTTTATAGAAATTTTTTGTATACCATTTTAAAGAGTAACGCCTAATACACGTTTTAACCAAATTTCATTCAATTCGTGATAGTACTTTTTACGTTATTAGGTTCCGAATGAAAAATTGATTTAATACCCCTTACACCACCCCCCGCTGACAAATGCACCATGTCATTTTAAAGAACGGTTTCCAATCTATCAATTTGCCAAATTTCATTTTAATCTATTAAGCGGTTTACGAATTATAAGGATTTGAAAAAAAAAAAATTTCAGAATTTCTATGGAAAAAGTGTTGAAAAAAATTTTATTTTAGTACCAATTTTGTCACATTTTTACGATTTTTTTTGGTTTTTTCAAAGTTTATAGAAATTTTTTGTATACCATTTTAAAGAGTAACGCCTAATACACGTTTTAACCAAATTTCATTCAATTCGTGATAGTACTTTTTACGTTATTAGGTTCCGAATGAAAAATTGATTTAATACCCCTTACACCACCCCCCGCTGACAAATGCACCATGTCATTTTAAAGAACGGTTTCCAATCTATCAATTTGCCAAATTTCATTTTAATCTATTAAGCGGTTTACGAATTATAAGGATTTGAAAAAAAAAATTTTCAGAATTTCTATGGAAAAAGTGTTGAAAAAATTTTTATTTTAGTACCAATTTTGTCACATTTTTACGATTTTTTTTGGTTTTTTCAAAGTTTATAGAAATTTTTTGTATACCATTTTAAAGAGTAACGCCTAATACACGTTTTAACCAAATTTCATTCAATTCGTGATAGTACTTTTTACGTTATTAGGTTCCGAATGAAAAATTGATTTAATAACCCTTACACCACCCCCCGCTGACAAATGCACCATGTCATTTTAAAGAACGGTTTCCAATCTATCAATTTGCCAAATTTCATTTTAATCTATTAAGCGGTTTACGAATTATAAGGATTTGAAAAAAAAAAAATTTCAGAATTTCTATGGAAAAAGTGTTAAAAAAAATTTATTTTAGTACCAATTTTGTCACATTTTTACGATTTTTTTTGGTTTTTTCAAAGTTTATAGAAATTTTTTGTATACCATTTTAAAGAGTAACGCCTAATACACGTTTTAACCAAATTTCATTCAATTCGTGATTGTACTTTTTACGTTATTAGGTTCCGAATGAAAAATTGATTTAATACCCCTTACACCACCCCCCGCTGACAAATGCACCATGTCATTTTAAAGAACGGTTTCCAATCTATCAATTTGCCAAATTTCATTTTAATCTATTAAGCGGTTTACGAATTATAAGGATTTGAAAAAAAAAAAATTTCAGAATTTCTATGGAAAAAGTGTTGAAAAAAATTTTATTTTAGTACCAATTTTGTCACATTTTTACGATTTTTTTTGGTTTTTTCAAAGTTTATAGAAATTTTTTGTATACCATTTTAAAGAGTAACGCCTAATACACGTTTTAACCAAATTTCATTCAATTCGTGATAGTACTTTTTTCGTTATTAGGTTCCGAATGAAAAATTGATTTAATACCCCTTACACCACCCCCCGCTGACAAATGCACCATGTCATTTTAAAGAACGGTTTCCACTCTATCAATTTGCCAAATTTCATTTTAATCTATTAAGCGGTTTACGAATTATAAGGATTTGAAAAAAAAAAAAATTTCAGAATTTCTATGGAAAAAGTGTTGAAAAAAATTTTATTTTAGTACCAATTTTGTCACATTTTTACGATTTTTTTTTGGTTTTTTCAAAGTTTATAGAAATTTTTTGTATACCATTTTAAAGAGTAACGCCTAATACACGTTTTAACCAAATTTCATTCAATTCGTGATAGTACTTTTTACGTTATTAGGTTCCGAATGAAAAATTGATTTAATACCCCTTACACCACCCCCCGCTGACAAATGCACCATGTCATTTTAAAGAACGGTTTCCAATCTATCAATTTGCCAAATTTCATTTTAATCTATTAAGCGGTTTACGAATTATAAGGATTTGAAAAAAAAAAATTTCAGAATTTCTATGGAAAAAGTGTTGAAAAAAATGTTGAAAATGAAAAAGTGTTGAAAAAAATTTTATTTTAGTACCAATTTTGTCACATTTTTACGATTTTTTTTGGTTTTTTTCAAAGTTTATAGAAATTTTTTGTATACCATTTTAAAGAGTAACGCCTAATACACGTTTTAACCAAATTTCATTCAATTCGTGATAGTACTTTTTACGTTATTAGGTTCCGAATGAAAAATTGATTTAATACCCCTTACACCACCCCCCGCTGACAAATGCACCATGTCATTTTAAAGAACGGTTTCCACTCTATCAATTTGCCAAATTTCATTTTAATCTATTAAGCGGTTTACGAATTATAAGGATTTGAAAAAAAAAAAATTTCAGAATTTCTATGGAAAAAGTGTTGAAAAAAATTTTATTTTAGTACCAATTTTGTCACATTTTTACGATTTTTTTTGGTTTTTTCAAAGTTTATAGAAATTTTTTGTATACCATTTTAAAGAGTAACGCCTAATACACGTTTTAACCAAATTTCATTCAATTCGTGATAGTACTTTTTACGTTATTAGGTTCCGAATGAAAAATTGATTTAATACCCCTTACACCACCCCCCGCTGACAAATGCACCATGTCATTTTAAAGAACGGTTTCCAATCTATCAATTTGCCAAATTTCATTTTAATCTATTAAGCGGTTTACGAATTATAAGGATTTGAAAAAAAAAAAATTTCAGAATTTCTATGGAAAAAGTGTTGAAAAAAATTTTATTTTAGTACCAATTTTGTCACATTTTTACGATTTTTTTTGGTTTTTTCAAAGTTTATAGAAATTTTTTGTATACCATTTTAAAGAGTAACGCCTAATACACGTTTTAACCAAGTTTCATTCAATTCGTGATAGTACTTTTTACGTTATTAGGTTCCGAATGAAAAATTGATTTAATACCCCTTACACCACCCCCCGCTGACAAATGCACCATGTCATTTTAAAGAACGGTTTCCAATCTATCAATTTGCCAAATTTCATTTTAATCTATTAAGCGGTTTACGAATTATAAGGATTTGAAAAAAAAAAAATTTCAGAATTTCTATGGAAAAAGTGTTGAAAAAAATTTTATTTTAGTACCAATTTTGTCACATTTTTACGATTTTTTTTGGTTTTTTCAAAGTTTATAGAAATTTTTTGTATACCATTTTAAAGAGTAACGCCTAATACACGTTTTAACCAAATTTCATTCAATTCGTGATAGTACTTTTTACGTTATTAGGTTCCGAATGAAAAATTGATTTAATACCCCTTACACCACCCCCCGCTGACAAATGCACCATGTCATTTTAAAGAACGGTTTCCAATCTATCAATTTGCCAAATTTAATTTTAATCTATTAAGCGGTTTACGAATTATAAGGATTTGAAAAAAAAAAATTTCAGAATTTCTATGGAAAAAGTGTTGAAAAAAATGTTGAAAATGGAAAAAGTGTTGAAAAAAATTTTATTTTAGTACCAATTTTGGCACATTTTTACGATTTTTTTTGGTTTTTTCAAAGTTTATAGAAATTTTTTGTATACCATTTTAAAGAGTAACGCCTAATACACGTTTTAACCAAATTTCATTCAATTCGTGATAGTACTTTTTACGTTATTAGGTTCCGAATGAAAAATTGATTTAATACCCCTTACACCACCCCCCGCTGACAAATGCACCATGTCATTTTAAAGAACGGTTTCCACTCTATCAATTTGCCAAATTTCATTTTAATCTATTAAGCGGTTTACGAATTATAAGGATTTGAAAAAAAAAAATTTCAGAATTTCTATGGAAAAAGTGTTGAAAAAAATTTTATTTTAGTACCAATTTTGTCACATTTTTACGATTTTTTTTGGTTTTTTCAAAGTTTATAGAAATTTTTTGTATACCATTTTAAAGAGTAACGCCTAATACACGTTTTAACCAAATTTCATTCAATTCGTGATAGTACTTTTTACGTTATTAGGTTCCGAATGAAAAATTGATTTAATACCCCTTACACCACCCCCCGCTGACAAATGCACCATGTCATTTTAAAGAACGGTTTCCAATCTATCAATTTGCCAAATTTCATTTTAATCTATTAAGCGGTTTACGAATTATAAGGATTTGAAAAAAAAAAAATTTCAGAATTTCTATGGAAAAAGTGTTGAAAAAAATTTTATTTTAGTACCAATTTTGTCACATTTTTACGATTTTTTTTGGTTTTTTCAAAGTTTATAGAAATTTTTTGTATACCATTTTAAAGAGTAACGCCTAATACACGTTTTAACCAAATTTCATTCAATTCGTGATAGTACTTTTTACGTTATTAGGTTCCGAATGAAAAATTGATTTAATACCCCTTACACCACCCCCCGCTGACAAATGCACCATGTCATTTTAAAGAACGGTTTCCAATCTATCAATTTGCCAAATTTCATTTTAATCTATTAAGCGGTTTACGAATTATAAGGATTTGAAAAAAAAAAAATTTCAGAATTTCTATGGAAAAAGTGTGAAAAAAATTTTATTTTAGTACCAATTTTGTCACATTTTTACGATTTTTTTTGGTTGGTTTTTTCAAAGTTTATAGAAATTTTTTGTATACCATTTTAAAGAGTAACGCCTAATACACGTTTTAACCAAATTTCATTCAATTCGTGATAGTACTTTTTACGTTATTAGGTTCCGAATGAAAAATTGATTTAATACCCCTTACACCACCCCCCGCTGACAAATGCACCATGTCATTTTAAAGAACGGTTTCCAATCTATCAATTTGCCAAATTTCATTTTAATCTATTAAGCGGTTTACGAATTATAAGGATTTGAAAAAAAAAATTTTCAGAATTTCTATGGAAAAAGTGTTGAAAAAAATTTTATTTTAGTACCAATTTTGTCACATTTTTACGATTTTTTTTGGTTTTTTCAAAGTTTATAGAAATTTTTTGTATACCATTTTAAAGAGTAACGCCTAATACACGTTTTAACCAAATTTCATTCAATTCGTGATAGTACTTTTTACGTTATTAGGTTCCGAATGAAAAATTGATTTAATAACCCTTACACCACCCCCCGCTGACAAATGCACCATGTCATTTTAAAGAACGGTTTCCAATCTATCAATTTGCCAAATTTCATTTTAATCTATTAAGCGGTTTACGAATTATAAGGATTTGAAAAAAAAAAAATTTCAGAATTTCTATGGAAAAAGTGTTGAAAAAAATTTTATTTTAGTACCAATTTTGTCACATTTTTACGATTTTTTTTGGTTTTTTCAAAGTTTATAGAAATTTTTTGTATACCATTTTAAAGAGTAACGCCTAATACACGTTTTAACCAAAATTTCATTCAATTCGTGATTGTACTTTTTACGTTATTAGGTTCCGAATGAAAAATTGATTTAATACCCCTTACACCACCCCCCGCTGACAAATGCACCATGTCATTTTAAAGAACGGTTTCCAATCTATCAATTTGCCAAATTTCATTTTAATCTATTAAGCGGTTTACGAATTATAAGGATTTGAAAAAAAAAAAAATTTCAGAATTTCTATGGAAAAAGTGTTGAAAAAAATTTTATTTTAGTACCAATTTTGTCACATTTTTACGATTTTTTTTGGTTTTTTCAAAGTTTATAGAAATTTTTTGTATACCATTTTAAAGAGTAACGCCTAATACACGTTTTAACCAAATTTCATTCAATTCGTGATAGTACTTTTTTCGTTATTAGGTTCCGAATGAAAAATTGATTTAATACCCCTTACACCACCCCCCGCTGACAAATGCACCATGTCATTTTAAAGAACGGTTTCCACTCTATCAATTTGCCAAATTTCATTTTAATCTATTAAGCGGTTTACGAATTATAAGGATTTGGAAAAAAAAAAAATTCAGAATTTCTATGGAAAAAGTGTTGAAAAAAATTTTATTTTAGTACCAATTTTGTCACATTTTTACGATTTTTTTTGGTTTTTTCAAAGTTTATAGAAATTTTTTTGTATACCATTTTAAAGAGTAACGCCTAATACACGTTTTAACCAAATTTCATTCAATTCGTGATAGTACTTTTTACGTTATTAGGTTCCGAATGAAAAATTGATTTAATACCCCTTACACCACCCCCCGCTGACAAATGCACCATGTCATTTTAAAGAACGGTTTCCAATCTATCAATTTGCCAAATTTCATTTTAATCTATTAAGCGGTTTACGAATTATAAGGATTTGAAAAAAAAAAAATTTCAGAATTTCTATGGAAAAAGTGTTGAAAAAAATTTTATTTTAGTACCAATTTTGTCACATTTTTACGATTTTTTTTGGTTTTTTCAAAGTTTATAGAAATTTTTTGTATACCATTTTAAAGAGTAACGCCTAATACACGTTTTAACCAAATTTCATTCAATTCGTGATAGTACTTTTTACGTTATTAGGTTCCGAATGAAAAATTGATTTAATACCCCTTACACCACCCCCCGCTGACAAATGCACCATGTCATTTTAAAGAACGGTTTCCAATCTATCAATTTGCCAAATTTCATTTTAATCTATTAAGCGGTTTACGAATTATAAGGATTTGAAAAAAAAAAATTTCAGAATTTCTATGGAAAAAGTGTTGAAAAAATTTTTATTTTAGTACCAATTTTGTCACATTTTTACGATTTTTTTTAGTTTTTTCAAAGTTTATAGAAATTTTTTGTATACCATTTTAAAGAGTAACGCCTAATACACGTTTTAACCAAATTTCATTCAATTCGTGATAGTACTTTTTACGTTATTAGGTTCCGAATGAAAAATTGATTTAATACCCCTTACACCACCCCCCGCTGACAAATGCACCATGTCATTTTAAAGAACGGTTTCCAATCTATCAATTTGCCAAATTTCATTCTAATCTATTAAGCGGTTTACGAATTATAAGGATTTGAAAAAAAAAAAATTTCAGAATTTCTATGGAAAAAGTGTTGAAAAAAATTTTATTTTAGTACCAATTTTGCCACATTTTTACGATTTTTTTTGTTTTTTTTCAAAGTTTATAGAAATTTTTTGTATACCATTTTAAAGAGTAACGCCTAATACACGTTTTAACCAAATTTCATTCAATTCGTGATAGTACTTTTTACGTTATTAGGTTCCGAATGAAAAATTGATTTAATACCCCTTACACCACCCCCCGCTGACAAATGCACCATGTCATTTTAAAGAACGGTTTCCAATCTATCAATTTGCCAAATTTCATTCTAATCTATTAAGCGGTTTACGAATTATAAAGATTTGAAAAAAAAAAATTTCAGAATTTCTATGGAAAAAGTGTTGAAAAAAATTTTATTTTAGTACCAATTTTGTCACATTTTTACGATTTTTTTTGGTTTTTTTCAAGTAACGCCTAATACACGTTTTAACCAAATTTCATTCAATTCGTGATAGTACTTTTTACGTTATTAGGTTCCGAATGAAAAATTGATTTAATACCCCTTACACCACCCCCCGCTGACAAATGCACCATGTCATTTTAAAGAACGGTTTCCAATCTATCAATTTGCCAAATTTCATTCTAATCTATTAAGCGGTTTACGAATTATAAGGATTTGAAAAAAAAAATTTCAGAATTTCTATGGAAAAAGTGTTGAAAAAAATTTTATTTTAGTACCAATTTTGTCACATTTTTACGATTTTTTTTGGTTTTTTCAAAGTTTATAGAAATTTTTTGTATACCATTTTAAAGAGTAATGCCTAATACACGTTTTAACCAAATTTCATTCAATTCGTGATAGTACTTTTTACGTTATTAGGTTCCGAATGAAAAATTGATTTAATACCCCTTACACCACCCCCCGCTGACAAATGCACCATGTCATTTTAAAGAACGGTTTCCAATCTATCAATTTGCCAAATTCCATTCTAATCTATTAAGCGGTTTACGAATTATAAGGATTTGAAAAAAAAAAATTTCAGAATTTCTATGGAAAAAGTGTTGAAAAAAATTTTATTTTAGTACCAATTTTGTCACATTTTTACGATTTTTTTTGGTTTTTTCAAAGTTTATAGAAATTTTTTGTACACCATTTTAAAGAGTAACGCCTAATACACGTTTTAACCAAATTTCATTCAATTCGTGATAGTACTTTTTACGTTATTAGGTTCCGAATGAAAAATTGATTTAATACCCCTTACACCACCCCCCGCTGACAAATGCACCATGTCATTTTAAAGAACGGTTTCCAATCTATCAATTTGCCAAATTTCATTTTAATCTATTAAGCGGTTTACGAATTATAAAGGATTTGAAAAAAAAATTTCAGAATTTCTATGGAAAAAGTGTTGAAAAAATTTTATTTTAGTACCAATTTTGTCACATTTTTACGATTTTCTTTGGTTTTTTCAAAGTTTATAGAAATTTTTTATATACCATTTTAAAGAGTAACGCCTAATACACGTTTTAACCAAATTTCATTCAATTCGTGATAGTACTTTTTACGTTATTAGGTTCCGAATGAAAAAATTGATTTAATACCCCTTACACCACCCCCCGTTGACAAATGCACCATGTCATTTTAAAGAACGGTTTCCAATCTATCAATTTGCCAAATTTCATTCTAATCTATTAAGCGGTTTACGAATTATAAGGATTTGAAAAAAAAAAATTTCAGAATTTCTATGGAAAAAGTGTTGAAAAAAATTTTATTTTAGTACCAATTTTGTCACATTTTTACGATTTTTTTTGGTTTTTTCAAAGTTTATAGAAATTTTTTGTATACCATTTTAAAGAGTAACGCCTAATACACGTTTTAACCAAATTTCATTCAATTCGTGATAGTACTTTTTACGTTATTAGGTTCCGAATGAAAAATTGATTTAATACCCCTTACACCACCCCCCGCTGACAAATGCACCATGTCATTTTAAAGAACGGTTTCCAATCTATCAATTTGCCAAATTTCATTCTAATCTATTAAGCGGTTTACGAATTATAAGGATTTGAAAAATAAAAAATTTCAGAATTTCTATGGAAAAAGTGTTGAAAAAAATTTTATTTTAGTACCAATTTTGTCACATTTTTACGATTTTTTTTGGTTTTTTCAAAGTTTATAGAAATTTTTTGTATACCATTTTAAAGAGTAACGCCTAATACACGTTTTAACCAAATTTCATTCAATTCGTGATAGTACTTTTTACGTTATTAGGTTCCGAATGAAAAATTGATTTAATACCCCTTACACCACCCCCCGCTGACAAATGCACCATGTCATTTTAAAGAACGGTTTCCAATCTATCAATTTGCCAAATTTCATTCTAATCTATTAAGCGGTTTACGAATTATAAGGATTTGAAAAAAAAAATTTCAGAATTTCTATGGAAAAAGTGTTGAAAAAAATTTTATTTTAGTACCAATTTTGTCACATCTTTACGATTTTTTTTGGTTTTTTCAAAGTTTATAGAAATTTTTTGTATACCATTTTAAAGAGTAATGCCTAATACACGTTTTAACCAAATTTCATTCAATTCGTGATAGTACTTTTTACGTTATTAGGTTCCGAATGAAAAATTGATTTAATACCCCTTACACCACCCCCCGCTGACAAATGCACCATGTCATTTTAAAGAACGGTTTCCAATCTATCAATTTGCCAAATTTCATTCTAATCTATTAAGCGGTTTACGAATTATAAGGATTTGAAAAAAAAAAATTTCAGAATTTCTATGGAAAAAGTGTTGAAAAAAATTTTATTTTAGTACCAATTTTGTCACATTTTTACGATTTTTTTTGGTTTTTTCAAGTAACGCCTAATACACGTTTTAACCAAATTTCATTCAATTCGTGATAGTACTTTTTACGTTATTAGGTTCCGAATGAAAAATTGATTTAATACCCCTTACACCACCCCCCGCTGACAAATGCACCATGTCATTTTAAAGAACGGTTTCCAATCTATCAATTTGCCAAATTTCATTTTAATCTATTAAGCGGTTTACGAATTATAAAGGATTTGAAAAAAAAATTTCAGAATTTCTATGGAAAAAGTGTTGAAAAAAATTTTATTTTAGTACCAATTTTGTCACATTTTTACGATTTTCTTTGGTTTTTTCAAAGTTTATAGAAATTTTTTATATACCATTTTAAAGAGTAACGCCTAATACACGTTTTAACCAAATTTCATTCAATTCGTGATAGTACTTTTTACGTTATTAGGTTCCGAATGAAAAAATTGATTTAATACCCCTTACACCACCCCCCGTTGACAAATGCACCATGTCATTTTAAAGAACGGTTTCCAATCTATCAATTTGCCAAATTTCATTCTAATCTATTAAGCGGTTTACGAATTATAAGGATTTGAAAAAAAAAAATTTCAGAATTTCTATGGAAAAAGTGTTGAAAAAAATTTTATTTTAGTACCAATTTTGTCACATTTTTACGATTTTTTTTGGTTTTTTCAAAGTTTATAGAAATTTTTTGTATACCATTTTAAAGAGTAACGCCTAATACACGTTTTAACCAAATTTCATTCAATTCGTGATAGTACTTTTTACGTTATTAGGTTCCGAATGAAAAATTGATTTAATACCCCTTACACCACCCCCCGCTGACAAATGCACCATGTCATTTTAAAGAACGGTTTCCAATCTATCAATTTGCCAAATTTCATTCTAATCTATTAAGCGGTTTACGAATTATAAGGATTTGAAAAAAAAAAATTTCAGAATTTCTATGGAAAAAGTGTTGAAAAAAATTTTATTTTAGTACCAATTTTGTCACATTTTTACGATTTTTTTTGGTTTTTTCAAAGTTTATAGAAATTTTTTATATACCATTTTAAAGAGTAACGCCTAATACACGTTTTAACCAAATTTCATTCAATTCGTGATAGTACTTTTTACGTTATTAGGTTCCGAATGAAAAATTGATTTAATACCCCTTAGGTAAGGTTAGGTTATGTGGGCTGTTGACGCTCGGGCGAGTCGTCAAACACGCATAGGCCTACGTGGGCCCATAGCGATACCCTTCGAAGAAGTGTCCTGAAAAAAGAGAAAGAGGATACCTGGTTAAGTTCGCTTGTGATACTTATGCAGTGCTGGTCTGTGTTGCTCCTTCAGCCTCAAAGAGGTAGTTGCTCCATCCTGATTTGCAACAAAAACGGACTATCAGCGTTATTGGGATAGTCCTTAGGTCACTTAGGTCATTGAAGTAAAAGTTGCCTAAAATTTTAAAACGACTGTCACTGATCGCCGGGCAATGGCATAGCAGGTGTGAGACATCTTCCTCGACGTCAGGGTCGCTGCATTTCCTGCAAAGTTGGTTTGCACCAGTCAGTTTCATCTTATTAGAGTGCTTACCCAACAGATTGTGACCTGTTATCACTCTCACCGCTATGGAAATGGAAGCTCTATTCAAAGCTAATAGCTTGTTTGATTTGCTGCCACTTAATTCTGGCCAGAGAGATTTTGTGTGTGTACAAGTTATTGTATTTAGCCATCTTGTTATGGTTTCTTTTTGAGTGTGCTTAGTTAATTTAAGTTTTTTAGATGCTAGCGGGGGATTGACCCTTTTATCAGCTAGGGAAATGCAACTGGACGATCCTAATCTGGCTAGTTCGTCTGCTTCCTCATTTCCTAAAATGTCATTATGTCCTGGCACCCAGATAATTTGGACTTTGTTCTGGTTACAAAGAGCCTTCAGCTCTTCGCGGCAGCGTCCAATTACCCGTGATTTTACTATATTGGATGCCAGAGCTTTAATGGCCGCTTGACTATCCACGTAGATGGAGATATCCTCATGTGATATGTCCAATACCCTAGCCGATTCGGCAGCTTCGAGTATGGCCAGGATCTCAGCTTGGAATACACTACACGAGTTTGCTAATCATAAGGATGTAGCTAGCCCGATTTCTTCAGAGTAGACACCAGAGCCCACTCCGACTTCCATTTTGGATCCGTCGGTGTAGATTGCTATTTCTGTGTTAGATAACACATTGTTTGAAGACCATTCGTCTCTACTTGGTATTCTGATGGAGTAATCAGTATCAAAGTCGTGATATGGGATCATGTAGTCACATGCTACATCCTCATATGCCATTGAGCTTAATATTGAGCTATGGCCAAAAGGCTTCGTAAGTAGATTGCCCGTTTCTTTGAGTCTTGCTGCGCTTTTTGCTGCTGTGTCATTGATTTGTAAGTCAATTGTTGTTATGTTTAGTATTGTTTCTAACCCTACTGTGGGGCTAGTGCGCATGGCTCCTGTCGTGAGTATGCATGCTGTCCTTTGAACTTTCGTAAGCTTGGTCATATGTTTTGCTTTTTTCATAGCAATCCACCAGACCAAGCCGCCGTATGTTAGGATTGGTCTGACAATGGCTGTGTATAGCCATTTTGTGACCTTCGGGGATGGGCCCCATTTTTTGCCGCAGATTCTGTTGCAGCTATAGAGGGCAATATTTGCTTTCTTTACTCTTTCTTCAATGTTTAGATTCCAGTTCAGTTTACTATCGAGTATCACTCCCAGATATTTCGCGCTTGCTGACAATGAGAGAGTCGAATCTTCCAAAGACGGTATCGGAAATGCTGGGATCGATCTCCTGTTAGTAAAGAGAACCAGTTCTGTTTTGTTTGGATTTACACCCAGCCCGCAGGATTTTGCCCACTTGCTGAGTATATTGAGACTACCTTGCATAATTTCACTCAGTGTCGATGGGAATTTACCGCAAGCCATGAGGACTACGTCATCAGCGTATGCCACTGTTTTTATTGCAGTGATATCTAGCTTCCGTAACCGTACTTATTTCCGCTTTGTTAAGTGTCTCAGCAATTGCTTCAGTTGTGACGGTGTTGAAGGCTCCTTCTATATCTAGAAAGGCTGCTAGCGTATAATCTTTGTAGTGCAGTGAATTTTCTACTGTGCGAACCACTTCGTGTAGAGCCGATTCCACCGATTTACCCTTTGTATAGGCATGTTGGCTTACAGATAGGTGACCTGGATTCAGGTTGCTGCGTATATGGATGTCAAGTAATCGTTCCATCGTTTTCAGTAGGAAGGAGGACAGGCTTATGGGTCTGAAATCCTTCGCTACGGTGTGGCTGCATTTACCTGCCTTCGGTATGAATATGACGTTAACTTCACGCCACACTTGTGGTATGTGGTTTAGTTTTAAACATGCACGGAAGATAGTGAGCAGTGTTGGCATTATTAGCTTAGCAGTTTTTTGTAGCATGATAGGGGTTATACCGTCAGGGCCGGCTGATTTGTGGGGCTTGAATGAATTAATGGCCCATGCAATTTTTTCCTTGCACACTATCGTATTAATGAGAGAGAGAGAGTTGTCACCCATGTTGTCCGCTGTGTGGTCTGTTCTTACATTTACGATGACACTTTCCTCTACCGATTTGCAGTTCGGAAAGTGTGTGTTTAAAAGAAGGTTTAGGGTATCAGCGGTTGATTCCGTCCATTCATTTGCTGAATTTTTGAGAAAACCTGGGCTGCTTGCTTCTTTCGATAGTATCTTCCTCAATCTGGCAGATTCATTGTTATCTTCGATATTACTGCAGAATTCTTTCCAAGCCTTTCTTTTGGCCGTTCTGGTCTCTTTTTTGAATTTACAGAGGCTGGTTCTGTAAGAGTGCCAGTCTGCTTCTGCGTTTGATCTCTTTGCTATTTTGAAGAGTTCTCTCGTTACTCTGTGTTGTTTGGCCAGTTCCCCAGACCACCAGTGGCTTTGTTTCTTTTTCTTTTTTGTAACTTTGCTTAGTGGGCACGCTTTTGAAAAAGCAATTTTAAACACCGAGACGAGTTCGTTTACATTTTTATCAACATCTGATTGGTTTCGTGCGACACTGCTAAAGGTGTGCTCGGAGACTGCGGAGATGAAGGTGTCCCAGTTTGTCTTTCTCGGATTGCGAAACGGAGCGATGTTAGCTAGCGTTTCAAGTAGTGAGAACTGTATAATACTGTGAACTGAAAAGCTAGGTTGGTTAGATACCCTCCAGTCAGAGACTGATAGGGTGACAGAGTTAGAGGAAAGTGTTAGGTCTAAGACTTCCCTACGATTTTTTGTGATGAAAGTGGGTTCATTACCCCGATTATGAATTAATAAGCTATGTTTGATAATATATTGGAATAGGGACTCACCTCTAGTATTTGTATCACTACTGCCCCAGCTGGTGTTATGAGCGTTAGCGTCGCATCCTATAAGTAGGTCCCAATCTCTCGCTTTACTATGTCGGACGAGGTCTTTGATAGCAATGGGAGGAGTGGATCATCCGAGTTGTATGGCATGTAAGCAGAGGAGAGAATCAATGGCTTTGAATCTTTCCTTTCCCACATGACTGCTGCTAGGTCATCGTTGCTGAGTTGGGGTAGAAAAATTACATTAATACTTTTCCTAGCCATGACGCAGCCACGACAATTGCCGTTGGTGCTTTTATTATAATAAATATTATAATCATCGGATTTTAGTCCGCAAATTACCCTGTTTGAGATCCAGGGTTCCTGAAGGAGTGCAATGTCGACTTGGTGCTTGGCTAGGTGGAGAAGTAGGTTGGCGCTGGCCGCCCTACTGTGATGCAGGTTTAGTTGTATCACCTTCATCAGATTTGGCAGTACTGGGTCGGGGTGCATTTTGACCAACTACCCTGACGTCCACTAAGTTGAACCCCACCTTGAGCTTGAAGCCTGAAGTCTGGAATTTCACCAACGTTTGATAGTTTAGTGAAATTCGAATGCTTTGTCCTTTGACAGATGGCTCAAACATTTCTGTTATAGCCCAGTCATCAGACGGAAATTCGGGGTTTTGCCGTTTGAGCATCTCCAACAGCCTTTCCTTTGGGATGGCTGGGCCCGGTATAAACATCCTACCCCTGGGAGCGTATGGAAGTTCTTTGTGCTCTAGAAGCGCAAGATCGGCGCCTGACCAGATATTGGACATTTTTGCGATCTGGCTTTTGAGCCACTGAAGGGTCCAGTCGTTGTCGCACGACATAACCCGGAACCCCTTGTAGTAGACCATCTTGCCAAAGGTCGGAGCATTTTGGGCGTCGTTAGCCAGTGAGGTGCTGAGGCACAGCAAAAGATTGTTGTGCACCAGTCTCCATTGCTCCTCGTTTAGCCGTAGGTCAGGATTAGCTGCGTCAATTACCGCAACACGCAGGTGTTCCGCATAGGCAGGAACCCCCTTGTTAGCGGCGAATTTTGTACGCTTCTTTGGTCCTGTGTACTGTGGAGAACCGCTGATGTCCAACCGACTCCGCTTAACTGCACCTTGCGGTGGTCTCGCTGTAGTCGGCATGCTAGGGCCAGCTTGCCTCACGTCAAACCTCGCCTTCTCAGCTGATATTGTCTTGGTTCCTTTGGGTAATCCCATCGGTTCCTTGGACTCTCCCTCTGATACGGTCAGTTTCGACGCTTGGTTAGCTGCTATTTTTGTGCTAACAGGTTTCCATTTGGCGTCGCCCGCCACCCCAGCTGATCCTCCTTTAGCGGCCGTGGATATTCCCAACGGTGCTTTAGGGTCGCCCTCTGGAGCGGCCGATCTTGCCTCATGGTTGCCTTTGCTGATGTTTGTTGGCTTCCTTTTGGTATCGCCCGCCACTCTAGCTGATCCACCTTCCGCGACCGTGGGTAGTCCCGACGATGCTTCCGGATTGCCCTCAAGAGCGGCCGATCTAACCTCATGGTTGCCAGTATTTGTGACCATAGTCATATCGTACGCGCGCGATACCGATGGGGGGGGGCAGACTTAAAGAGGCAGTAACGTTGGCTAGCTCGCGTCGTCGATTGTTACGTCTGATTACGCGTCTCGCGTTGCGTCTGCTCTTACCGCTTAGCCCCGAGGCTAAAGATAGCGTGTCTACGTCCCCTCTTATGTGTCTCACTGTCGTGTTGAGACATGTTTCGGCGGTGGTGTTGGCTGAGTCCACGGTGACGAACGAGTCGTTCAGATCCAGTTCCATGGCCGGCGTCGTTTCCACCCCCGACTTAACCGCAGGGAGAAGCTTCCTTGGGTCGCCAGCCAGTGATGACTTGACACCCGCCACGGCACTGGATTGAGTCGCGGTGACCGATAACGTCTCTGCGGCGCCGCACGAGGCATGTAAGCCTGTATCCATTGCAGAGACTGTCACTTCCGCCATCTTTTCCGCAGGGATTTATCCCTTGAGTTAACAGATGACGTTGACTTGGTCAATGCGCAGGTCCTATTGGATACCGGTAGGGTCTGACGATCTGGAGCAAAACACCCCTCCCTCAAATCCACCGGAAGCACATTCAATTCGTGATAGTATTTTTTACGTTATTAGGTTCCGAATGAAAAATTGATTTAATACCCCTTACACCACCCCCCCGCTGACAAATGCACCATGTCTGTTTAAGAGTATGTCTAAGTATAATACTAATCTTTACACATTAGCAACACATTGGCAATGTTCCATTTTCACTATGTTTCAACTTAGGCTATACGAATTACAGAATTATTTTTTTAAGCACTTTGCAGTCGTACCGCCAAGAGTAAGCATCTTTTCATTTTGAACCCAAATATATTCAATATTGATTTTGATAATTTTACATCTTAGTTTTATTCGAAGTTCAGTTTTTTCTACCCGAATAGAATTTAATACAGTCCATTCGCTTTAACAAACAATTTGGTCCTCACGACCCGGATTAATGTTTTTTGATTACCGACTCTATTTTTTTTATATATAATTTTTTTTCCTAGTGCGTTTTATTTGAGCATCTGCATAAGCTACACGTAGATCATATTTTGTTCTCCTCTGCTGCTCTTATACTCTTTAGTACAGAGTACCATATGCATTAATTGCTAACAAAAAAAAAAGATCGTGCTACACAGCAAAAAAGAACGTGTGTTATAAATTGAAATTGCTTGCAAGATCGTAGTTCGCGAATTGTATGTAGTGCTACACAACCATATAAATTGCGTATATATAAGAACAGTTGACCCGTTCAACGTTATATATTCAATATAACGTTATTAAATTACTTACTTACTTATTTCTTAAACCTACAAAAATAACTACGCATGAAGCAAGTTAATGGTGCTAATCAGTTGTAATAATTTTGCTCAGTGCATACTGCGTATGAAAATTTTCATTAACATTGTTTACACATTGATGTGATTTTTTTTGCTACTTTGGTGGTGGAAATATTTTATTAACGTTTGGCAGTGCTTTCAGTGTAGAAAGAATTTGTTGGCTTGTTCGGTTTATATAATTCTTTCTATATATTTTCAATTGTTAGTTCTGGGATACTATTGTTTCATTCGCTTTTTTCCATAACGTTCTTTATAGCAAAGGCCAACCATTAGTATTATTGAAGGGCTACACATAAAATAATCTTCTCAATAAATCATTTATTGTTTCCTTCATTTTTTTGGTTGACTACCTTCGTCTGCTTCGTCTTCTTCCCTTCTTTGTGGAAGCATCTTTTCTATATTTATCCAGTCACTTTCGAGGGTTTCTCTTAGTAAACATGGAAACTATTAAGGCTTTAATAGAGGAACAACGCTTAGCAAAGTCTGATTTAACTCAATTTCAAGCAAGTTTCTCAAATTCCAGTAAGGAAAGTCTTAATAAATTAGGCTACTTACGAAGTCGATTAGAGCAATGTGAAGCGTATATGTCACCATATAAAAGCAATCATATTAAGATTTTTGGTCTTCTTAAGGGAGTCAAGAAAACCAAAGCAGATTTTCCATACTTTACTGAGTCAGAATACGAAGATTTTGAACAAAACTTTCTTGATATCAAAGGTGATATCTTAGACAAAATTATTCAGTTGGAAGCAACTTCTAAAGAAAATGAGCCTAACATGGTAAATCAAACAATTACTGAACATTCTTTTCGCGAAGAGAACGATATACATCTTCCTAAAATTAAACTTCCAGAATTTGATGGTGCGTATGAAAACTGGTCTACATTTCATGATCTTTATACCAGTATGATACATATCAAGACTGGGATATCTAGTGCTCAGAAACTATATTTTCTGAAAAAGTGTTTGAGTGGTGATGCAGAAACACTTATTCGTTCTATTAAATGCACAAATGTCAATTACGCAACGGCGTGGAAGACACTTTGCGATCGTTATGACAACAAACGATTTATTGTAGATTCATATCTAAAAACGCTCTGTGAACAACCTGAAGTGCAAAAAGAATCATCAGGGTATATTCGAAAACTTCTATACACAACAAAGGAATGTTTAGATTCAATTAAGAATTTAGGTATTTCCACTGAAACCTGGGATACTTTTGTCATCTTTATTGTGTCTCAAAAACTTGATAGGAATTCTCGAAGAAATTGGGAGAATTATCTAATTTTAAAAAGTTCAGGATCGCAAACAAGAAATAACGAGTTGCCGGAACTAGATAAGTTCTACTCATTCCTTGAAGACTCGTTTCGATCTCTTGAAGCTATAGAGACAAAAATTACTTTATATTCTAAAGAAAAGAGTGTAACATCACAAAAATCACCAATTCACACGCGTTCGCTTCATACAACAAACCGTAAACCAAAATCTACATCATGTATTTGTTGTCAAGATGCTCATTATTTATACAGTTGTCCAGAATTTAAAAACCTTTCCTTTGAAATGAAAGTTGAATTTGTAAGAAACAATAATCTTTGTCTAAACTGTCTGGTACAAGGACATGCGGTTTCTCAATGCAAGACAAAGTTCAACTGCAAGAAATGCAACAAACGTCATCATACTCTCATGCATATAGATAATAATAACAATTCGAATATGAATAGCGCAATAAATAATCTCCAGCCAGCACATCTCAGACTCATTCATTTCTTTGTACCAATCCCGTAGTCGTTTCACCACAAATTCTTCTTGCTACAGCAAGGTTAAAAATCGTAACCCTGACTGGGGATCATATCGTTAGAGCTCTTATTGATCAAGGTTCTCAAAGTTCCTTCATAACAGAGAGATGCGTTCAACGTTTTAAACTACCGAAACACCCTATTAATTGCATAGTTAGTGGAATAGGATCCACAAGTACCAATATATGCAATAAATTCGTAAAACTTCAAGTAAAGTCATGCTCGAATACAAATTTTCAAGCAGTTATTAATGCTTTAGTTATGTCATCCATAAGCAACTATGCTTATAAACATACCATATCATCACCCTTACCGCGTGAATTCGCAAATATTACTTTGGCTGATCCATTATACTCCGAACCAGGTAATATCGATATCCTAATAGGGGCGGATACCTTTCATGAGATTATCCTTAATGGTATTATAAGATCCGAAGACGGCCCTGTAGCCCAATGTACTCAATTGGGATGGATATTATCTGGGCCTGTCAATTTACGTAGAAATGTTATCATACAGAATTCAAGTTCCTTCCATACACAAATCAATATGATTGATAACACTCTTCGAAAGTTCTGGGAACTTGAAGAAGTCTCAGTTACTCGAATAGCTACTCCTGAGGAAATAGCATGCGAAGAATACTTTGAACGTACACATTCACGTTCGATAAGTGGAAGATACATAGTTCGACTTCCATTTAAGTCCAAAGTCTTAGGAGAAGACTATCCTTTTTTTCAAAATTCTTTAATAAACGCACAGAGACGTTTCTTTCATTTGGAAAATAAAGTCTTTCCTAAAAATCCAACTCTTAAAAATGAATATTCAAAATTCCTCAACGAATATATAAATCTCAATCATATGAGGTTTAAATGTAATCTTCAAGACTTAGCGCCATCAGAAAATGTCTTTATACTTCCACATCACGGAGTATGGAAGGAAGATAGCACTACCACAAAGTTGCGAGTAGTATTCGATGGTTCTTCCAAGCCTTTAAATTCATCGTCCTTAAATCAAGAGCTTCTTCAAGGTCCAACATTGCAAAACGACCTATACTCGGTTATACTAAAATGGCGTACTTTTCGTATTGTGTTTACATCAGACATTGAAAAAATGTTCAGACAAATCGTTATACATCCAGAAGAAACTCAATTCCAATTAATTCTATGGAGGTCAAAACCTTTTAGTTCGTTGCAACTGTTTGAACTTCAAACTGTTACATATGGAACAACCTGTGCTCCATATTTATCTATACGAGTACTTATGCAATTAGCAATTGATAATGCACATAAGTTCCCTCTAGGAGCACAAGTACTCAAAAATGACATATATGTAGATGACATCATTTCAGGTGCTGATGATATAAGCACCGCAAGGAACATTCAAAAGGAACTAAAGGAGCTTTTAAGTTCCGGAGGGTTTAATCTGAGAAAATGGTCTTCTAATTGCCCAGATTTACTCTCAGACTTGCAACCAGAAGATTGTGAATTTTCGTTCGAGTCTGCCGACTCTGAAAAGTCTTCTGTAAAAGCATTAGGTTTATATTGGAACCCAAAATCCGACAACTTTTTCTTTAAAATATCACTACCTTCGTGTCATTTTTATTCAAAAAGGACTTTACTGTCTGATGCGTCGAAACTTTTCGATCCACTTGGTTGGTTAGCACCAACTATAATCCTTGCTAAAATCTATTTCCAACAGCTTTGGTTGAAAGGTATTGAGTGGGATGAACCACTTCCCCCAAAATTGAAATTTCAATGGGAAAATTATAGAAATAATCTTCCTTCACTCCAAGCTATAAGAATTGCCAGATGGGTTGGTACCACAAGTTCGTCCGTTGCCGAAATACATGGTTTTTGCGATTCTTCAAATGAAGCATATGCTGCAGTTCTATATTGCAGAACTAAAACTCTAGACGGACGAATTCAGGTTAATATAATAACAGCAAAAACAAAGGTTGCACCCATTAAACAGATTTCGTTACCACGACTAGAGCTGTGCGGTGCAGTTCTGCTAGCTAAACTCTACAAAAAATGTGTAACTGCTACGGAAACTCGAACAACTAATTTAAAATCATTTTTCTGGACTGATTCGACTATAGTCCTTGGTTGGATACATGCTCTACCAATCCGTTGGAAGACCTTTGTCGCTAATCGGGTTAGTGAAATTCAAGAAATCACAAACAATACTCAATGGTTTCACGTGAACTCGGAACATAACCCTGCTGATAGTGCGTCTCGAGGAGTTCAACCGCAAGATTTACAAAATCACCCCCTTTGGTGGAGTGGTCCTTATTGGCTAAGCCAACCAAGGACTGAATGGCCTGTTCAAGGTACTACAACCTTTCAAACAGACCTTGAACTTAAATCAAAAGTAATCACCTGTGCCATTATGTCGAGTGAATATACAATCGATCTTCTAAGTAGGTTCAGTAGTCTCACACGCCTTCTTAGAGTAACTTCTTACATATTAAGATTTTTCTATTCACGCACCAACAAATTAACGGGTTATTTAAAAACCAGTGAAATTCAAATGGCACTAATGAAAGTAATTTCCATTTCCCAATCACTATCATTTCCTGAGGAAGTCAAAATTCTTTTGAATAAGAAAGAACTTCAGTCAAAAAGCAAGATTCTTAATCTACATCCATTTATTGATACCAATAACCAACTTCGTGTCGGTGGACGTCTTCGTTTTGCGAATATCGACGAATATTCCAAGCACCCACTTATTTTATCTGGCTCTTGTTCCCTCTCAAAACTACTGGTTCTCGACGCACACGTTAAAACCTTACATGGTGGACCTCAGTTAATTATGTCCTTTATACGCACTAAATATTGGATAACTAATCTAAGAAATTTGGCAAAAACAGTATTTCGATCTTGTGTTCTGTGCACTCGTTTCAATAATAGACGAACGTTTCAACTAATGGGCTCACTTCCAAAAGTAAGAGTGAATGAGAGCAGAGCATTTAGGCATAGTGGCGTGGACTACGCTGGCCCATTTGATCTTAAGTTGTCAAAGGGCAGATCGCCAAAGACGTGCAAGAGTTTTATAGCAATATTTATTTGTCTCGTTACAAAGGCTATCCATATAGAGTTGGTCTCTGATATGACATCAGAAGGATTTCTAGCTGCATTTCGTAGGTTTATCGCCAGAAGAGGAAGTTGCAGTCACTTGTATAGTGACAATGGAACAAACTTTGTGGGAGCCAACAAGGAACTCATAAGGACTAATCAGCAGTTTTTAAATCTACTAACTACAGATGTTCGTGCCCAGTTAGAAAATGATGGAACCACATGGAGCTTTATTCCTCCAGCCTCACCACACTTTGGAGGACTTTGGGAGGCTGGAGTCAAATCAGTTAAGTACCATCTCAAACGAATTCTTTTGAATAACACTCTTACATTTGAAGAAATGTATACCCTCCTAGTTCAAATTGAATCTTCTTTAAATTCCAGGCCGTTGTGTCCATTGAGTGACGATCCCACAGACTTGAGCGTACTTACACCTGCCCATTTTCTTATTGGAGAACCAACAAACATTGTCCCAGAGCCATCACTCCTAGACATGAAAACGCATCGGCTAGCAAAATGGAAGCAAATCCAGCAAATGTTTCATCACTTTTGGGAACGATGGCATAAGGAGTTTCTATCTCGTCTACAGCAACGCCCGAAGTGGACAACAACAAAACGAAATTTCCAAGTTAACGATATAGTGCTTATCATTGACCAAAGATATCCTCCAGCGAAATGGCCATTAGCAAGAGTTGTCGAAATACATCCAGGCGCTGACGATCTGTGTAGAGTAGTATCTCTTTATGCTAATGGCAAAATCATCAAAAGGCCAATTACCAAATTACGTTTACTCCCAGAGGTCAATCCAGTTTACGCTAAATAAGATTGTATCCATCAAACAACATCATCGATAGCGAGTATCAGGCGCTAAAACCTGGTCAAAAACAAATGAAATCCTATTTGTATATATGTGAGAGGAAATGCTCATATAATCTTAATGTATATATCTTTTGTTTGTATCCTTTACTTAAATATCTAATGTTAAGAACAGATGTTCTTTCCCGGCGGTATGTTTAAGAGTATGTCTAAGTATAATACTAATCTTTACACATTAGCAACACATTGGCAATGTTCCATTTTCACTATGTTTCAACTTAGGCTATACGAATTACAGAATTATTTTTTTAAGCACTTTGCAGTCGTACCGCCAAGAGTAAGCATCTTTTCATTTTGAACCCAAATATATTCAATATTGATTTTGATAATTTTACATCTTAGTTTTATTCGAAGTTCAGTTTTTTCTACCCGAATAGAATTTAATACAGTCCATTCGCTTTAACAAACAATGTCATTTTAAAGAACGGTTTCCAATCTATCAATTTGCCAAATTTCATTCTAATCTATTAAGCGGTTTACGAATTATAAGGATTTGAAAAAAAAAAATTTCAGAATTTCTATGGAAAAAGTGTTGAAAAAAATTTTATTTTAGTACCAATTTTGTCACATTTTTACGATTTTTTTTGGTTTTTTCAAAGTTTATAGAAATTTTTCGTATACCATTTTAAAGAGTAACGCCTAATACACGTTTTAACCAAATTTCATTCAATTCGTGATAGTACTTTTTACGTTATTAGGTTCCGAATGAAAAATTGATTTAATACCCCTTACACCACCCCCCGCTGACAAATGCACCATGTCATTTTAAAGAACGGTTTCCAATCTATCAATTTGCCAAATTTCATTCTAATCTATTAAGCGGTTTACGAATTATAAGGATTTGAAAAAAAAAAATTTCAGAATTTCTATGGAAAAAGTGTTGAAAAAAATTTTATTTTAGTACCAATTTTGTCACATTTTTACGATTTTTTTTGGTTTTTTCAAAGTTTATAGAAATTTTTTGTATACCATTTTAAAGAGTAACGCCTAATACACGTTTTAACCAAATTTCATTCAATTCGTGATAGTACTTTTTACGTTATTAGGTTCCGAATGAAAAATTGATTTAATACCCCTTACACCACCCCCCGCTGACAAATGCACCATGTCATTTTAAAGAACGGTTTCCAATCTATCAATTTGCCAAATTTCATTCTAATCTATTAAGCGGTTTACGAATTATAAGGATTTGAAAAAAAAAAAATTCAGAATTTCTATGGAAAAAGTGTTGAAAAAAATTTTATTTTAGTACCAATTTTGTCACATTTTTACGATTTTTTTTGGTTTTTTCAAAGTTTATAGAAATTTTTTGTATACCATTTTAAAGAGTAACGCCTAATACACGATTTAACCAAATTTCATTCAATTCGTGATAGTACTTTTTACGTTATTAGGTTCCGAATGAAAAATTGATTTAATACCCCTTACACCACCCCCCGCTGACAAATGCACCATGTCATTTTAAAGAACGGTTTCCAATCTATCAATTTGCCAAATTTCATTCTAATCTATTAAGCGGTTTACGAATTATAAGGATTTGAAAAAAAAAAATTTCAGAATTTCTATGGAAAAAGTGTTGAAAAAAATTTTATTTTAGTACCAATTTTGTCACATTTTTACGATTTTTTTTTGGTTTTTTCAAAGTTTATAGAAATTTTTTGTATACCATTTTAAAGAGTAACGCCTAATACACGTTTTAACCAAATTTCATTCAATTCGTGATAGTACTTTTTACGTTATTAGGTTCCGAATGAAAAATTGATTTAATACCCCTTACACCACCCCCCGCTGACAAATGCACCATGTCATTTTAAAGAACGGTTTCCAATCTATCAATTTGCCAAATTTCATTCTAATCTATTAAGCGGTTTACGAATTATAAGGATTTGAAAAAAAAAAATTTCAGAATTTCTATGGAAAAAGTGTTGAAAAAAATTTTATTTTAGTACCAATTTTGTGACATTTTTACGATTTTTTTTGGTTTTTTCAAAGTTTATAGAAATTTTTTGTATACCATTTTAAAGAGTAACGCCTAATACACGTTTTAACCAAATTTCATTCAATTCGTGATAGTACTTTTTACGTTATTAGGTTCCGAATGAAAAATTGATTTAATAATCTTACACCACCCCCCGCTGACAAATGCACCATGTCATTTTAAAGAACGGTTTCCAATCTATCAATTTGCCAAATTTCATTCTAATCTATTAAGCGGTTTACGAATTATAAGGATTTGAAAAAAAAAAAATTTCAGAATTTCTATGGAAAAAGTGTTGAAAAAAATTTTATTTTAGTACCAATTTTGTCACATTTTTTACGATTTTTTTTTGGTTTTTTCAAAGTTTATAGAAATTTTTTGTATACCATTTTAAAGAGTAACGCCTAATACACGTAACCAAATTTCATTCAATTCGTGATAGTACTTTTTACGTTATTAGGTTCCGAATGAAAAATTGATTTAATACCCCTTACACCACCCCCCGCTGACAAATGCACCATGTCATTTAAAGAACGGTTTCCAATCTATCAATTTGCCAAATTTCATTCTAATCTATTAAGCGGTTTACGAATTATAAGGATTTGAAAAAAAAAAAAAATTTCAGAATTTCTATGGAAAAAGTGTTGAAAAAAATTTTATTTTAGTACCAATTTTGTCACATTTTTACTAT
>CAKOBI010000178.1:0-29963 GCA_932526625.1 Rhingia campestris
GTAAACCAAAAAAATTCTATAAATTTTGAAAATAACAAAAAAAATCGTAAAAATGTGACAAAATTGGTACTAAAATAAAATTTTTTTTCAACACTTTTTCCATAGAAATTCTGAAATTTTTTTTTTTTTCAAATCCTTATAATTCGTAAACCGCTTAATAGATTAGAATGAAATTTGGCACATTGATAGATTGGAAACCGTTCTTTAAAATGACATGGTACATTTGTCAGCGGGGGGTGGTGTAAGGGGTTTTAACTCAATTTTTCATTCGGAACCTAATAACGTAAAAAGTACTATCACGAATTAAATGAAATTTGGTTAAAACGTGTATTAGGCGTTACTCTTTAAAATGGTATACAAAAAAATTTCTATAAATTTTGATAATAACAAAAAAAATTGTAAAAATGTGACAAAATTGGTACTAAAATAAAATTTTTTTTCAACACTTTTTCCATAGAAATTCTGAAATTTTTTTTTTTTTCAAATCCTTATAATTCGTAAACCGCTTAATAGATTAGAATGAAATTTGGCACATTGATAGATTGGAAACCGTTCTTTAAAATGACATGGTACATTTGTCAGCGGGGGGTGGTGTAAGGGGTTTTTAACTCAATTCTTCATTCGGAACCTAATAACGTAAAAAGTACTATCACGAATTAAATGAAATTTGGTTAAAACGTGTATTAGGCGTTACTCTTTAAAATGGTATACAAAAAATTTCTATAAATTTTGAAAATAACAAAAAAAATCGTAAAAATGTGACAAAATTGGTACTAAAATAAAATTTTTTTTCAACACTTTTTCCATAGAAATTCTGAAATTTTTTTTTTCAAATCCTTATAATTCGTAAACCGCTTAATAGATTAGAATGAAATTTGGCACATTGATAGATTGGAAACCGTTCTTTAAAATGACATGGTACATTTGTCAGCGGGGGGTGGTGTAAGGGGTTTTAACTCAATTCTTCATTCGGAACCTAATAACGTAAAAAGTACTATCACGAATTAAATGAAATTTGGTTAAAACGTGTATTAGGCGTTACTCTTTTAAATGGTATACAAAAAATTTCTATAAATTTTGAAAATAACAAAAAAAATCGTAAAAATGTGACAAAATTGGTACTAAAATAAAAATTTTTTTCAACACTTTTTCCATAGAAATTCTGAAATTTTTTTTTTCAAATCCTTATAATTCGTAAACCGCTTAATAGATTAGAATGAAATTTGGCACATTGATAGATTGGAAACCGTTCTTTAAAATGACATGGTACATTTGTCAGCGGGGGGTGGTGTAAGGGGTTTTAACTCAATTCTTCATTCGGAACCTAATAACGTAAAAAGTACTATCACGAATTAAATGAAATTTGGTTAAAACGTGTATTAGGCGTTACTCTTTAAAATGGTATACAAAAAATTTCTATAAATTTTGAAAATAACAAAAAAAATCGTAAAAATGTGACAAAATTGGTACTAAAATAAAATTTTTTTTCAACACTTTTTCCATAGAAATTCTGAATTTTTTTTTTTTTCAAATCCTTATAATTCGTAAACCGCTTAATAGATTAGAATGAAATTTGGCACATTGATAGATTGGAAACCGTTCTTTAAAATGACATGGTACATTTGTCAGCGGGGGGTGGTGTAAGGGGTTTTAACTCAATTCTTCATTCGGAACCTAATAACGTAAAAAGTACTATCACGAATTAAATGAAATTTGGTTAAAACGTGTATTAGGCGTTACTCTTTAAAATGGTATACAAAAAATTTCTATAAATTTTGAAAATAACAAAAAAAATCGTAAAAATGTGACAAAATTGGTACTAAAATAAAATTTTTTTTCAACACTTTTTCCATAGAAATTCTGAAATTTTTTTTTTTTTCAAATCCTTATAATTCGTAAACCGCTTAATAGATTAGAATGAAATTTGGCACATTGATAGATTGGAAACCGTTCTTTAAAATGACATGGTACATTTGTCAGCGGGGGGTGGTGTAAGGGGTTTTAACTCAATTCTTCATTCGGAACCTAATAACGTAAAAAGTACTATCACGAATTAAATGAAATTTGGTTAAAACGTGTATTAGGCGTTACTCTTTAAAATGGTATACAAAAAATTTCTATAAATTTTGAAAATAACAAAAAAAATCGTAAAAATGTGACAAAATTGGTACTAAAATAAAATTTTTTTTCAACACTTTTTCCATAGAAATTCTGAAATTTTTTTTTTTTCAAATCCTTATAATTCGTAAACCGCTAAATAGATTAGAATGAAATTTGGCACATTGATAGATTGGAAACCGTTCTTTAAAATGACATGGTACATTTGTCAGCGGGGGGTGGTGTAAGGGGTTTTAACTCAATTCTTCATTCGGAACCTAATAACGTAAAAAGTACTATCACGAATTAAATGAAATTTGGTTAAAACGTGTATTAGGCGTTACTCTTTAAAATGGTATACAAAAAATTTCTATAAATTTTGAAAATAACAAAAAAAATCGTAAAAATGTGACAAAATTGGTACTAAAATAAAATTTTTTTTCAACACTTTTTCCATAGAAATTCTGATTTTTTTTTTTTCAAATCCTTATAATTCGTAAACCGCTTAATAGATTAGAATGAAATTTGGCACATTGATAGATTGGAAACCGTTCTTTAAAATGACATGGTACATTTGTCAGCGGGGGGTGGTGTAAGGGGTTTTAACTCAATTCTTCATTCGGAACCTAATAACGTAAAAAGTACTATCACGAATTAAATGAAATTTGGTTAAAACGTGTATTAGGCGTTACTCTTTAAAATGGTATACAAAAAATTTCTATAAATTTTGAAAATAACAAAAAAAATCGTAAAAAATGTGACAAAATTGGTACTAAAATAAAATTTTTTTTCAACACTTTTTCCATAGAAATTCTGAAATTTTTTTTTTTCAAATCCTTATAATTCGTAAACCGCTTAATAGATTAGAATGAAATTTGGCACATTGATAGATTGGAAACCGTTCTTTAAAATGACATGGTACATTTGTCAGCGGGGGGTGGTGTAAGGGGTTTTAACTCAATTCTTCATTCGGAACCTAATAACGTAAAAAGTACTATCACGAATTAAATGAAATTTGGTTAAAACGTGTATTAGGCGTTACTCTTTAAAATGGTATACAAAAAATTTCTATAAATTTTGAAAATAACAAAAAAAATCGTAAAAATGTGACAAAATTGGTACTAAAATAAAATTTTTTTTCAACACTTTTTCCATAGAAATTCTGAAATTTTTTTTTTTTTAAATCCTTATAATTCGTAAACCGCTTAATAGATTAGAATGAAATTTGGCACATTGATAGATTGGAAACCGTTCTTTAAAATGACATGGTACATTTGTCAGCGGGGGGTGGTGTAAGGGGTTTTAACTCAATTCTTCATTCGGAACCTAATAACGTAAAAAGTACTATCACGAATTAAATGAAATTTGGTTAAAACGTGTATTAGGCGTTACTCTTTAAAATGGTATACAAAAAATTTCTATAAATTTTGAAAAT
This sequence comes from Rhingia campestris, assembly GCA_932526625.1. Taxonomy (NCBI): domain Eukaryota; kingdom Metazoa; phylum Arthropoda; class Insecta; order Diptera; family Syrphidae; genus Rhingia; species Rhingia campestris. The sequence continues at coordinate 3,533 of CAKOBI010000178.1, forward strand.
AACAAAAAAAATCGTAAAAATGTGACAAAATTGGTACTAAAATAAAATTTTTTTTCAACACTTTTTCCATAGAAATTCTGAATTTTTTTTTTTCAAATCCTTATAATTCGTAAACCGCTTAATAGATTAGAATGAAATTTGGCACATTGATAGATTGGAAACCGTTCTTTAAAATGACATGGTACATTTACCCCTTCTGGTTAGGGGTCAGAATATACCCGAGGTAAGGCATGCCTGTCGTAGAAGGCGACTAAAATCCACTCCCCGTATAACGAGTGTAAAGCGTATACAAACAACAAAAATGCAATGAGTACAACGAAAAGATTTACTACCCCAGGTGGCAATTCAGTTTCACTGGAAAATCCACCCTCTACGGAGGTCGGCTCTACGGATTCTGGGGAGAGCCAATTATTGCAAATGTGTAACCCTTTCGGGAAAAGTTCAAGGGTAACGAGGTCACCTACATCAGGATCTCAAAAAAATATATGTGTCTCAAGGAGCTCGACAACACCAGAAGTGTCAGCCCACGAAAAACGAGACTCAGTGAAAAATAAGAGCCTAAAGGAAGAAAACGACGTTCTTCGAACAAGGCTTAACAATGTCGAACTGCTCTGCGAAGAGCTTCGTAAAGAAATTCTCCATCTAAAGGAAGAAAATATGACTCTGAAGAGTTCATTTAAAATACCAAAAACAAGTTCAAACGGCCCCGTGAATTCGGAATACCACACGGATGAAGAAGAACTCAGTCGCGAAACTGACTGGATCTTAAAGAAAAGATCAGTTAAAAAGAGGAAAGCTGTATCCTCTCCTGAAATAATAAACCGCGACAAAGAGATTATTAACAAAGCGAAACAGCTAAAACAACGTCCCCCACCGCCAATTAATGTGATCGGTATTGACGACTTTAACAAGTTGCATACCTTGCTAAAATCGTTGCCATTATCGGGCTACCAAGTAACTTCGCTAAGAAAAAATACATGGAAAGTCTGCGTTAAAGACCCTGAAAGTTACCGTCTATTATCTCGCAAACTTAATATCGATAAAATAGAATGGTATTCTTTTGAAAATAAATCTGAAAGGCCTTTACGCGTTGTAGCTAGAGGGTTACATGCGTCGTGCTTAAAGGATGACATTGTAAATGATCTGAAAAACAGGCAATATAAAGTCATAGATGCCGTTAACATTGTCAAACGAGACCAAAAGCAAAAAGATGGCGAAGGAAATGTAATAAAACGCGGCCTTCCTTTATTTATACTCACTTTCGATAAAACAGAAAGTTTGAACAAAATTTATGAAATAAAAACAATACTTAATATTGTTGTAAAAATAGAGCCTATGCGTAAGGATTCCAAACTAGTTCCCCAGTGCAAGCGCTGCCAAGGCTACAATCATACGCAAAGCTATTGTCAAAAAGAACCGCGGTGTGTAAAATGTGCCGGCAATCACCTGACGGTAGATTGTATGTCAGATAAGAAAGCTCTTGCTATCTGCATTAACTGTAAAGGCAATCATCCGGCAAATTATCGCGGCTGCGAAGTTGCTAAAGAGTTGCAAAAAAGACGGACGAAATTTAATAGTATTAATTCACAGAAATTAAATTTAAACAAGCAACAGCCTAAAATTCCGATTAAAAATATGTCGAAGAAAAAGCAGGCCATAATCGAAGAACCTAAATGTCCACAAACTACGCGGCCATCAGATATCCGTTCGGATCTTGTACATCCAAAACCAAATGTACAAACGTATGCTCAAGCTACAGTATCCAATAACGCCCAAAAAAATATCTCACCTGACCCAGTTTCAAATGTATTTTCGATTATTCTTTCAAAACTTGAGGAACAAAGCAAAACGAATAAACTTATTTTTGACAGGCTCGTTAAGCTCGAAAATAGTATTCACAATAGAAGTACCCCACCTTTAACATGAATAGATTGCTTAAAATTCTTACGTGGAATGCCAATGGCCTTTGGCAAAAACTTGGAGAACTTGAATTATTTATGCAGGAAAAAGATATAGACATCTGTTTAATATCCGAAACTCACGCAAAGAGTAATTCGAACTTAAAAATAAAAGGTTACCTCGACTATCATGCTCTACATCCATCGAATAAGGCTAGAGGTGGAGCCTCACTATATATAAAAGAGTGTATCGAACATTCGATTGATCTTAAACTAGAAATCGAAACAATGCAAGTTAGCTCTATACAAGTCAAAAGCAGACAATCCTTTCTGAAGATATCGTCTATTTACTGCCCACCACGATGCAAGGTTGAGAAAATTGACTTTGAAAACTTGCTTAATTCCCTTGGACAACGTTTTGTCATCGGAGGGGACTTTAATGCAAAACATACATTCTGGGGATCTAGATGCATATCACAGAAAGGTAGGATGCTTTATGATATAGGTAGAAAGTACAATACCGAATTTCATTCTACGGGAAAACCAACTTACTGGCCAACTGATGCTAGAAAAATACCGGATTTGATCGATTTTTTCATTGTAAAAGGTCTGCCGTCCAATCGAATCAAAGTTGAAGAATGCTTTGATCTTTCCTCTGATCATTCTCCAGTCATTTTAACAATGAGCGAGTCACTGATTATAAATGAAAAACCACCCAGATTAACAAACGCGAAAACCAACTGGGAAGGTTTCAAAAACGATATTGAAAATAATATCCGACTGGGTGTATCGCTTAGAACCCCATTGGAACTCGAAGTCGCTGTTGACTCATTTATCAATACCATCCAACAAGCAGCATGGAATAATACTCCTCAACAGAACAAAATAGTGAGCTATAGTAAAATTAAGTACCCCCGTGAAATACAAGATTTAGTAAGACAAAAAAGAAAAGCTCGTAAAAGATGGCACCAAACTCGTGCCCCGCAAGATAAAACACATCTCAATCGGTTGAGTAATTTGCTATCAAATTCGATTAAATACTTTAAAAACCATTCAGTAGAAACTTATCTGCAAAGCCTAACCGCTGGAAAGGAATCGAATTATTCGCTCTGGAAAGCAATTAGAGTCATAAAACGGCCAAAAATCGCTGTGCCGCCCATTAGGGTAACTCAAGACGTTTGGGCAAAGAGCGATAAGGAAAAAGCTGACGTTTTTGCCTCACATCTTGAGGAAACATTTAAGCCATTTGATGGTCCGGCGCAAAATGAAAACATTAATATATTCGAGAGTACAACCGATAATAACATAGTAAGATATGCAAGTATTGCCGAGCTTAAACGGGAAATACAGAAACTAAAGCCTAAAAAAGCTCCGGGTTATGACCTGATTACAGGAGAACTTCTTAAAATGTTGCCTCGGAAAGCATTAACTAAGCTTCTTTTTATTATAAATGCAGCAATCCGATTAGAATACATACCAAGACAGTGGAAAGTCGCGGAAGTGATTATGGTTCTAAAACCAGGAAAATCACCGAATGAAATAAAATCTTACAGGCCTATTTCACTTCTTCCAATCATCTCAAAAGTTTTTGAACGGATATTACTCGGTCGCTTACACCCCATAATTGAACAGAAACGTCTTTTACCTGACCATCAATTTGGGTTTAGAAGTAAACATTCAACGGTGGACCAAGTACATCGAATTACAGATGTAATTGAGAAAGCTTTCGAAGAAAAGAAAATTTGTTCAGCCGTATTTCTTGACGTGTCGCAAGCTTTTGACAAGGTGTGGCACAAAGGCCTTACTTATAAACTAAGTCAAGTTTTGCCAGAACAATTATATAAAATCCTCGTGTCGTATCTTGAGCATAGACTCTTCCGTGTGAAACTTGGAAGCGAATATTCCGAGTTCAAAGAAATAATGGCAGGTGTACCGCAAGGAAGCGTCCTTGGACCAATCCTGTACCTCATATTCACTCGTGATATCCCACAAACAAACGATACAATAGTTGCAACGTTTGCTGACGATACTGCTATACTAGCAGTTGCCACAACAATAGAGGAAACAAATATTAAATTACAAAACGCTCTTAACGAGGTTAATGAATGGACTAAATCCTGGCGGATTGCACTTAATGAGAGCAAATCGATCCATGTAGATTTTTCGTATAAACGGACAAACAATTTGCCTGTATTTCTAAATACGGTTCGAGTCCCGTTTGCAAATGAAGCGAAATATCTCGGTATGACACTCGATGCAAAATTAAAATGGAAGTCGCATGTAAAAAAGAAATGCGAAGAACTTAAGAATAAATACAGAGAACTGTACTGGTTGCTCGGAAAATATTCGAAGCTTAACCTTGATAACAAGCTGCTATTATACAAGCAAGTGCTAAAACCGGTTTGGACATATGGTATACAACTATGGGGTTGTACCAGTGAAACGAATCTAAACATTTTACAAACTTTTGAAAACAAAATGTTAAGATCATTCGTCAATGCGCCGTGGTACATAAGGAACGAAGATCTACGCAGAGATCTGGGTATTCCCGCGGTTAAAGATGAAACAAAACATTTTGCACGAAAACATAAAAAACGTTTATTAGGACACGTTAACACAACAGTCCTCCAAATTCTGGACGAAACAAATATATTGCGGTGTCTTCAAAGAACTAAACCCTTAGATTTGGCCCGATAATAACAAACCGCGCTATAATTGCGGAAAAGCAGGAACTCTCAAAGGAAAGTTACCTGCCAAACATATTATATAATCGTGATAAAAAACATATGAGAGGCTACAATCCGCTATGCGTATCGTTGAATACCCTATCCCATCCCATCCTTTAAATTAATATCCTCAAAATATAGGCCTTATGGCGATGAAATACAGAAAATGACATTGTCACAATATATTGCTCAGACAGTTTCTCAAAATCTTGTGTGGTTCGACAAAAAACAACGTATTTCTATTGCTAATGCCTTGGGATGGGGTATACAAATGGTTCTTGTAAGAAAACGCCCCCAAAATGTGGGCGTAGGTGAAAATGATCTATAGACAAAATGTTAATATTACCATTTCGGAAGTATTTGCATCAAAATTTTTTTCGAAAGTTTTAAAATTTGGACAAAAAGCGTTTTTTACTAAAAACGCCCCCAAAAAGTGGGCGTGGCAAAAAACTTTGTATGACGAAATATAAATATAGGATTGTCTAAATATGCTACTCAGACACTTTTTTGAAATTCCTTACGGTTTGGCCAAAAAATAAGTTTTCCTAAAAAGGGGGCGTGTCAGTGGGCGGATTTCAAAAATTTTTACACTTGTTCTGGTGGCACGGACGAGGATCCTATATACCAAATTTCATTATCCTAGCTCAAAATTTAAGGCCCAAAAACCGCTGACGAACAGACAGACGGACGGACGGACGGACGGACGGACGGACGGACGGACGGACGGACGGACGGACGGACGGACGGACGGACGGACGGACGGACGGACGGACGGACAGACAGACATGGCTAATTCGACTCAGCTAGCGATTCTGAGCCGATCCATATACTTTGAGGTATATGTAGCAAAATTATTTCTCTATGTTACAAACTAAGTATCAAAACTAATATACCCCCCTATGGGATAGGGTATAAAAATTGCTGGATAAGTCGAATACTTAGTTGCAATAGAAATACCAAATGGGTGGTGGTTTTAGTGAGTAAAAATCTCACACTACTTTGGGCACGTGCTCATCGTGTCTATGAAGATTTCCACCAGCCCACAAAAAAAAAAAAAAAAAAAAAAAAAAAAAAAAAAAAAAAAAAAAAAAAAAAAAAAAAAAAATTTGTCAGCGGGGGTGGTGTAAGGGGTTTTAACTCAATTCTTCATTCGGAACCTAATAACGTAAAAAGTACTATCACGAATTAAATGAAATTTGGTTAAAACGTGTATTAGGCGTTACTCTTTAAAATGGTATACAAAAAAATTCTATAAATTTTGAAAATAACAAAAAAAATCGTAAAAATGTGACAAAATTGGTACTAAAATAAAATTTTTTTTCAACACTTTTTCCATAGAAATTCTGAATTTTTTTTTTTCAAATCCTTATAATTCGTAAACCGCTTAATAGATTAGAATGAAATTTGGCACATTGATAGATTGGAAACCGTTCTTTAAAATGACATGGTACATTTGTCAGCGTGGGGTGGTGTAAGGGGTTTTAACTCAATTCTTCATTCGGAACCTAATAACGTAAAAAGTACTATCACGAATTAAATGAAATTTGGTTAAAACGTGTATTAGGCGTTACTCTTTAAAATGGTATACAAAAAATTTCTATAAATTTTGAAAATAACAAAAAAAATCGTAAAAATGTGACAAAATTGGTACTAAAATAAAATTTTTTTTCAACACTTTTTCCATAGAAATTCTGAAATTTTTTTTTTTTTCAAATCCTTATAATTCGTAAACCGCTTAATAGATTAGAATGAAATTTGGCACATTGATAGATTGGAAACCGTTCTTTAAAATGACATGGTACATTTGTCAGCGGGGGGTGGTGTAAGGGGTTTTAACTCAATTCTTCATTCGGAACCTAATAACGTAAAAAGTACTATCACGAATTAAATGAAATTTGGTTAAAACGTGTATTAGGCGTTACTCTTTAAAATGGTATACAAAAAATTTCTATAAATTTTGAAAATAACAAAAAAAATCGTAAAAATGTGACAAAATTGGTACTAAAATAAAATTTTTTTTCAACACTTTTTCCATAGAAATTCTGAAATTTTTTTTTTTTTCAAATCCTTATAATTCGTAAACCGCTTAATAGATTAGAATGAAATTTGGCACATTGATAGATTGGAAACCGTTCTTTAAAATGACATGGTACATTTGTCAGCGGGGGGTGGTGTAAGGGGTTTTAACTCAATTCTTCATTCGGAACCTAATAACGTAAAAAGTACTATCACGAATTAAATGAAATTTGGTTAAAACGTGTATTAGGCGTTACTCTTTAAAATGGTATACAAAAAAATTCTATAAATTTTGAAAATAACAAAAAAAATCGTAAAAATGTGACAAAATTGGTACTAAAATAAAATTTTTTTTCAACACTTTTTCCATAGAAATTCTGAAATTTTTTTTTCAAATCCTTATAATTCGTAAACCGCTTAATAGATTAGAATGAAATTTGGCACATTGATAGATTGGAAACCGTTCTTTAAAATGACATGGTACATTTGTCAGCGGGAGGTGGTGTAAGGGGTTTTAACTCAATTCTTCATTCGGAACCTAATAACGTAAAAAGTACTATCACGAATTAAATGAAATTTGGTTAAAACGTGTATTAGGCGTTACTCTTTAAAATGGTATACAAAAAATTTCTATAAATTTTGAAAATAACAAAAAAAATCGTAAAAATGTGACAAAATTGGTACTAAAATAAAATTTTTTTTCAACACTTTTTCCATAGAAATTCTGAAATTTTTTTTTTTTCAAATCCTTATAATTCGTAAACCGCTTAATAGATTAGAATGAAATTTGGCACATTGATAGATTGGAAACCGTTCTTTAAAATGACATGGTACATTTGTCAGCGGGGGGTGGTGTAAGGGGTTTTAACTCAATTCTTCATTCGGAACCTAATAACGTAAAAAGTACTATCACGAATTAAATGAAATTTGGTTAAAACGTGTATTAGGCGTTACTCTTTAAAATGGTATACAAAAAATTTCTATAAATTTTGAAAATAACAAAAAAAATCGTAAAAATGTGACAAAATTGGTACTAAAATAAAATTTTTTTTCAACACTTTTTCCATAGAAATTCTGAAATTTTTTTTTTTTCAAATCCTTATAATTCGTAAACCGCTTAATAGATTAGAATGAAATTTGGCACATTGATAGATTGGAAACCGTTCTTTAAAATGACATGGTACATTTGTCAGCGGGGGGTGGTGTAAGGGGTTTTAACTCAATTCTTCATTCGGAACCTAATAACGTAAAAAGTACTATCACGAATTAAATGAAATTTGGTTAAAACGTGTATTAGGCGTTACTCTTTAAAATGGTATACAAAAAATTTCTATAAATTTTGAAAATAACAAAAAAAATCGTAAAAATGTGACAAAATTGGTACTAAAATAAAATTTTTTTTCAACACTTTTTCCATAGAAATTCTGAAATTTTTTTTTTTTCAAATCCTTATAATTCGTAAACCGCTTAATAGATTAGAATGAAATTTGGCACATTGATAGATTGGAAACCGTTCTTTAAAATGACATGGTACATTTGTCAGCGGGGGGTGGTGTAAGGGGTTTTAACTCAATTCTTCATTCGGAACCTAATAACGTAAAAAGTACTATCACGAATTAAATGAAATTTGGTTAAAACGTGTATTAGGCGTTACTCTTTAAAATGGTATACAAAAAATTTCTATAAATTTTGAAAATAACAAAAAAAATCGTAAAAATGTGACAAAATTGGTACTAAAATAAAATTTTTTTTCAACACTTTTTCCATAGAAATTCTGAAATTTTTTTTTTTTCAAATCCTTATAATTCGTAAACCGCTTAATAGATTAGAATGAAATTTGGCACATTGATAGATTGGAAACCGTTCTTTAAAATGACATGGTACATTTGTCAGCGGGGGGTGGTGTAAGGGGTTTTAACTCAATTCTTCATTCGGAACCTAATAACGTAAAAAGTACTATCACGAATTAAATGAAATTTGGTTAAAACGTGTATTAGGCGTTACTCTTTAAAATGGTATACAAAAAATTTCTATAAATTTTGAAAATAACAAAAAAAATCGTAAAAATGTGACAAAATTGGTACTAAAATAAAAATTTTTTTCAACACTTTTTCCATAGAAATTCTGAAATTTTTTTTTTTCAAATCCTTATAATTCGTAAACCGCTTAATAGATTAGAATGAAATTTGGCACATTGATAGATTGGAAACCGTTCTTTAAAATGACATGGTACATTTGTCAGCGGGGGGTGGTGTAAGGGGTTTTAACTCAATTCTTCATTCGGAACCTAATAACGTAAAAAGTACTATCACGAATTAAATGAAATTTGGTTAAAACGTGTATTAGGCGTTACTCTTTAAAATGGTATACAAAAAATTTCTATAAATTTTGAAAATAACAAAAAAAAATCGTAAAAATGTGACAAAATTGGTACTAAAATAAAATTTTTTTTCAACACTTTTTCCATAGAAATTCTGAAATTTTTTTTTTTTCAAATCCTTATAATTCGTAAACCGCTTAATAGATTAGAATGAAATTTGGCACATTGATAGATTGGAAACCGTTCTTTAAAATGACATGGTACATTTGTCAGCGGGGGGTGGTGTAAGGGGTTTTAACTCAATTCTTCATTCGGAACCTAATAACGTAAAAAGTACTATCACGAATTAAATGAAATTTGGTTAAAACGTGTATTAGGCGTTACTCTTTAAAATGGTATACAAAAAATGTCTATAAATTTTGAAAATAACAAAAAAAATCGTAAAAATGTGACAAAATTATAATTCGGAAACCGCTTAATAGATTAGAATGAAATTTGGCATATTGATAGATTGGAAACCGTTCTTTTAAATGACATGGTGCATTTGTCAGCGGGGGGTGGTGTAAGGGGTTTTAACTCAATTCTTCATTCGGAACCTAATAACGTAAAAAGTACTATCACGAATTAAATGAAATTTGGTTAAAACGTGTATTAGGCGTTACTCTTTAAAATGGTATACAAAAAATTTCTATAAATTTTGAAAATAACAAAAAAAATCGTAAAAATGTGACAAAATTGGTACTAAAATAAAATTTTTTTTCAACACTTTTTCCATAGAAATTCTGAATTTTTTTTTTTCAAATCCTTATAATTCGTAAACCGCTTAATAGATTAGAATGAAATTTGGCACATTGATAGATTGGAAACCGTTCTTTAAAATGACATGGTACATTTGTCAGCGGGGGGTGGTGTAAGGGGTTTTAACTCAATTCTTCATTCGGAACCTAATAACGTAAAAAGTACTATCACGAATTAAATGAAATTTGGTTAAAACGTGTATTAGGCGTTACTCTTTAAAATGGTATACAAAAAATGTCTATAAATTTTGAAAATAACAAAAAAAATCGTAAAAATGTGACAAAATTGGTACTAAAATAAAATTTTTTTTCAACACTTTTTCCATAGAAATTCTGAAATTTTTTTTTTTCAAATCCTTATAATTCGGAAACCGCTTAATAGATTAGAATGAAATTTGGCACATTGATAGATTGGAAACCGTTCTTTAAAATGACATGGTACATTTGTCAGCGGGGGGTGGTGTAAGGGGTTTTAACTCAATTCTTCATTCGGAACCTAATAACGTAAAAAGTACTATCACGAATTAAATGAAATTTGGTTAAAACGTGTATTAGGCGTTACTCTTTAAAATGGTATACAAAAAATTTCTATAAATTTTGAAAATAACAAAAAAAATCGTAAAAATGTGACAAAATTGGTACTAAAATAAAATTTTTTTTCAACACTTTTTCCATAGAAATTCTGAAATTTTTTTTTTTCAAATCCTTATAATTCGTAAACCGCTTAATAGATTAGAATGTAATTTGGCACATTGATAGATTGGAAACCGTTCTTTAAAATGACATGGTACATTTGTCAGCAGGGGGTGGTGTAAGGGGTTTTAACTCAATTCTTCATTCGGAACCTAATAACGTAAAAAGTACTATCACGAATTAAATGAAATTTGGTTAAAACGTGTATTAGGCGTTACTCTTTAAAATGGTATACAAAAAATTTCTATAAATTTTGAAAATAACAAAAAAAATCGTAAAAATGTGACAAAATTGGTACTAAAATAAAATTTTTTTTCAACACTTTTTCCATAGAAATTCTGAAATTTTTTTTTTTTCAAATCCTTATAATTCGTAAACCGCTTAATAGATTAGAATGAAATTTGGCACATTGATAGATTGGAAACCGTTCTTTAAAATGACATGGTACATTTGTCAGCGGGGGGTGGTGTAAGGGGTTTTAACTCAATTCTTCATTCGGAACCTAATAACGTAAAAAGTACTATCACGAATTAAATGAAATTTGGTTAAAACGTGTATTAGGCGTTACTCTTTAAAATGGTATACAAAAAATTTCTATAAATTTTGAAAATAACAAAAAAAATCGTAAAAAATGTGACAAAATTGGTACTAAAATAACATTTTTTTTCAACACTTTTTCCATAGAAATTCTGAAATTTTTTTTTTTCAAATCCTTATAATTCGTAAACCGCTTAATAGATTAGAATGAAATTTGGCACATTGATAGATTGGAAACCGTTCTTTAAAATGACATGGTACATTTGTCAGCGGGGGGTGGTGTAAGGGGTTTTAACTCAATTCTTCATTCGGAACCTAATAACGTAAAAAGTACTATCACGAATTAAATGAAATTTGGTTAAAACGTGTATTAGGCGTTACTCTTTAAAATGGTATACAAAAAATTTCTATAAATTTTGAAAATAACAAAAAAAATCGTAAAAATGTGACAAAATTGGTACTAAAATAAAAATTTTTTTCAACACTTTTTCCATAGAAATTCTGAAATTTTTTTTTTTCAAATCCTTATAATTCGTAAACCGCTTAATAGATTAGAATGAAATTTGGCACATTGATAGATTGGAAACCGTTCTTTAAAATGACATGGTACATTTGTCAGCGGGGGGTGGTGTAAGGGGTTTTAACTCAATTCTTCATTCGGAACCTAATAACGTAAAAAGTACTATCACGAATTAAATGAAATTTGGTTAAAACGTGTATTAGGCGTTACTCTTTAAAATGGTATACAAAAAATTTTTATAAATTTTGAAAATAACAAAAAAAAATCGTAAAAATGTGACAAAATTGGTACTAAAATAAAATTTTTTTTCAACACTTTTTCCATAGAAATTCTGAAATTTTTTTTTTTTCAAATCCTTATAATTCGTAAACCGCTTAATAGATTAGAATGAAATTTGGCACATTGATAGATTGGAAACCGTTCTTTAAAATGACATGGTACATTTGTCAGCGGGGGGTGGTGTAAGGGGTTTTAACTCAATTCTTCATTCGGAACCTAATAACGTAAAAAGTACTATCACGAATTAAATGAAATTTGGTTAAAACGTGTATTAGGCGTTACTCTTTAAAATGGTATACAAAAAATGTCTATAAATTTTGAAAATAACAAAAAAAATCGTAAAAATGTGACAAAATTATAATTCGGAAACCGCTTAATAGATTAGAATGAAATTTGGCACATTGATAGATTGGAAACCGTTCTTTAAAATGACATGGTACATTTGTCAGCGGGGGGTGGTGTAAGGGGTTTTAACTCAATTCTTCATTCGGAACCTAATAACGTAAAAAGTACTATCACGAATTAAATGAAATTTGGTTAAAACGTGTATTAGGCGTTACTCTTTAAAATGGTATACAAAAAATTTCTATAAATTTTGAAAATAACAAAAAAAAATCGTAAAAATGTGACAAAATTGGTACTAAAATAAAATTTTTTTTCAACACTTTTTCCATAGAAATTCTGAATTTTTTTTTTTCAAATCCTTATAATTCGTAAACCGCTTAATAGATTAGAATGAAATTTGGCACATTGATAGATTGGAAACCGTTCTTTAAAATGACATGGTACATTTGTCAGCGGGGGGTGGTGTAAGGGGTTTTAACTCAATTCTTCATTCGGAACCTAATAACGTAAAAAGTACTATCACGAATTAAATGAAATTTGGTTAAAACGTGTATTAGGCGCTACTCTTTAAAATGGTATACAAAAAATTTCTATAAATTTTGAAAATAACAAAAAAAATCGTAAAAATGTGACAAAATTGGTACTAAAATAAAATTTTTTTTCAACACTTTTTCCATAGAAATTCTGAAAATTTTTTTTTTCAAATCCTTATAATTCGTAAACCGCTTAATAGATTAGAATGAAATTTGGCACATTGATAGATTGGAAACCGTTCTTTAAAATGACATGGTACATTTGTCAGCGGGGGGTGGTGTAAGGGGTTTTAACTCAATTCTTCATTCGGAACCTAATAACGTAAAAAGTACTATCACGAATTAAATGAAATTTGGTTAAAACGTGTATTAGGCGTTACTCTTTAAAATGGTATACAAAAAATTTCTATAAATTTTGAAAATAACAAAAAAAAATCGTAAAAATGTGACAAAATTGGTACTAAAATAAAATTTTTTTTCAACACTTTTTCCATAGAAATTCTGAAATTTTTTTTTTTTCAAATCCTTATAATTCGTAAACCGCTTAATAGATTAGAATGCAATTTGGCACATTGATAGATTGGAAACCGTTCTTTAAAATGACATGGTACATTTGTCAGCAGGGGGTGGTGTAAGGGGTTTTAACTCAATTCTTCATTCGGAACCTAATAACGTAAAAAGTACTATCACGAATTAAATGAAATTTGGTTAAAACGTGTATTAGGCGTTACTCTTTAAAATGGTATACAAAAAATTTCTATAAATTTTGAAAATAACAAAAAAAATCGTAAAAATGTGACAAAATTGGTACTAAAATAAAATTTTTTTTCAACACTTTTTCCATAGAAATTCTGAAATTTTTTTGTTTCAAATCCTTATAATTCGTAAACCGCTTAATAGATTAGAATGAAATTTGGCACATTGATAGATTGGAAACCGTTCTTTAAAATGACATGGTACATTTGTCAGCGGGGGGTGGTGTAAGGGGTTTTAACTCAATTCTTCATTCGGAACCTAATAACGTAAAAAGTACTATCACGAATTAAATGAAATTTGGTTAAAACGTGTATTAGGCGTTACTCTTTAAAATGGTATACAAAAAATTTCTATAAATTTTGAAAATAACAAAAAAAATCGTAAAAATGTGACAAAATTGGTACTAAAATAAAAATTTTTTTCAACACTTTTTCCATAGAAATTCTGAAATTTTTTTTTTTCAAATCCTTATAATTCGTAAACCGCTTAATAGATTAGAATGAAATTTGGCACATTGATAGATTGGAAACCGTTCTTTAAAATGACATGGTACATTTGTCAGCGGGGGGTGGTGTAAGGGGTTTTAACTCAATTCTTCATTCGGAACCTAATAACGTAAAAAGTACTATCACGAATTAAATGAAATTTGGTTAAAACGTGTATTAGGCGTTACTCTTTAAAATGGTATACAAAAAATTTTTATAAATTTTGAAAATAACAAAAAAAAATCGTAAAAATGTGACAAAATTGGTACTAAAATAAAATTTTTTTTCAACACTTTTTCCATAGAAATTCTGAAATTTTTTTTTTTTCAAATCCTTATAATTCGTAAACCGCTTAATAGATTAGAATGAAATTTGGCACATTGATAGATTGGAAACCGTTCTTTAAAATGACATGGTACATTTGTCAGCGGGGGGTGGTGTAAGGGGTTTTAACTCAATTCTTCATTCGGAACCTAATAACGTAAAAAGTACTATCACGAATTAAATGAAATTTGGTTAAAACGTGTATTAGGCGTTACTCTTTAAAATGGTATACAAAAAATTTCTATAAATTTTGAAAATAACAAAAAAAATCGTAAAAATGTGACAAAATTATAATTCGGAAACCGCTTAATAGATTAGAATGAAATTTGGCACATTGATAGATTGGAAACCGTTCTTTAAAATGACATGGTACATTTGTCAGCGGGGGGTGGTGTAAGGGGTTTTAACTCAATTCTTCATTCGGAACCTAATAACGTAAAAAGTACTATCACGAATTAAATGAAATTTGGTTAAAACGTGTATTAGGCGTTACTCTTTAAAATGGTATACAAAAAATTTCTATAAATTTTGAAAATAACAAAAAAAATCGTAAAAATGTGACAAAATTGGTACTAAAATAAAATTTTTTTTCAACACTTTTTCCATAGAAATTCTGAATTTTTTTTTTTCAAATCCTTATAATTCGTAAACCGCTTAATAGATTAGAATGAAATTTGGCACATTGATAGATTGGAAACCGTTCTTTAAAATGACATGGTACATTTGTCAGCGGGGGGTGGTGTAAGGGGTTTTAACTCAATTCTTCATTCGGAACCTAATAACGTAAAAAGTACTATCACGAATTAAATGAAATTTGGTTAAAACGTGTATTAGGCGCTACTCTTTAAAATGGTATACAAAAAATTTCTATAAATTTTGAAAATAACAAAAAAAATCGTAAAAATGTGACAAAATTGGTACTAAAATAAAATTTTTTTTCAACACTTTTTCCATAGAAATTCTGAAAATTTTTTTTTTCAAATCCTTATAATTCGTAAACCGCTTAATAGATTAGAATGAAATTTGGCACATTGATAGATTGGAAACCGTTCTTTAAAATGACATGGTACATTTGTCAGCGGGGGGTGGTGTAAGGGGTTTTAACTCAATTCTTCATTCGGAACCTAATAACGTAAAAAGTACTATCACGAATTAAATGAAATTTGGTTAAAACGTGTATTAGGCGTTACTCTTTAAAATGGTATACAAAAAATTTCTATAAATTTTGAAAATAACAAAAAAAAATCGTAAAAATGTGACAAAATTGGTACTAAAATAAAATTTTTTTTCAACACTTTTTCCATAGAAATTCTGAAATTTTTTTTTTTCAAATCCTTATAATTCGTAAACCGCTTAATAGATTAGAATGCAAATTGGCACATTGATAGATTGGAAACCGTTCTTTAAAATGACATGGTACATTTGTCAGCAGGGGGTGGTGTAAGGGGTTTTAACTCAATTCTTCATTCGGAACCTAATAACGTAAAAAGTACTATCACGAATTAAATGAAATTTGGTTAAAACGTGTATTAGGCGTTACTCTTTAAAATGGTATACAAAAAATTTCTATAAATTTTGAAAATAACAAAAAAAATCGTAAAAAATGTGACAAAATTGGTACTAAAATAAAATTTTTTTTCAACACTTTTTCCATAGAAATTCTGAAATTTTTTTGTTTCAAATCCTTATAATTCGTAAACCGCTTAATAGATTAGAATGAAATTTGGCACATTGATAGATTGGAAACCGTTCTTTAAAATGACATGGTACATTTGTCAGCGGGGGGGTGGTGTAAGGGGTTTTAACTCAATTCTTCATTCGGAACCTAATAACGTAAAAAGTACTATCACGAATTAAATGAAATTTGGTTAAAACGTGTATTAGGCGTTACTCTTTAAAATGGTATACAAAAAATTTCTATAAATTTTGAAAATAACAAAAAAAATCGTAAAAAATGTGACAAAATTGGTACTAAAATAACATTTTTTTTCAACACTTTTTCCATAGAAATTCTGAAATTTTTTTTTTTCAAATCCTTATAATTCGTAAACCGCTTAATAGATTAGAATGAAATTTGGCACATTGATAGATTGGAAACCGTTCTTTAAAATGACATGGTACATTTGTCAGCGGGGGGTGGTGTAAGGGGTTTTAACTCAATTCTTCATTCGGAACCTAATAACGTAAAAAGTACTATCACGAATTAAATGAAATTTGGTTAAAACGTGTATTAGGCGTTACTCTTTAAAATGGTATACAAAAAATTTCTATAAATTTTGAAAATAACAAAAAAAATCGTAAAAATGTGACAAAATTGGTACTAAAATAAAATTTTTTTTCAACACTTTTTCCATAGAAATTCTGAAATTTTTTTTTTTTCAAATCCTTATAATTCGTAAACCGCTTAATAGATTAGAATGAAATTTGGCACATTGATAGATTGGAAACCGTTCTTTAAAATGACATGGTACATTTGTCAGCGAGGGGTGGTGTAAGGGGCTTTAACTCAATTTCTTCATTCGGAACCTAATAACGTAAAAAGTACTATCACGAATTAAATGAAATTTGGTTAAAACGTGTATTAGGCGTTACTCTTTAAAATGGTATACAAAAAATTTCTATAAATTTTGAAAATAACAAAAAAAATCGTAAAAATGTGACAAAATTGGTACTAAAATAAAATTTTTTTTTCAACACTTTTTCCATAGAAATTCTGAAATTTTTTTTTTTCAAATCCTTATAATTCGTAAACCGCTTAATAGATTAGAATGAAATTTGGCACATTGATAGATTGGAAACCGTTCTTTAAAATGACATGGTACATTTGTCAGCGGGGGGTGGTGTAAGGGGTTTTAACTCAATTCTTCATTCGGAACCTAATAACGTAAAAAGTAATATCACGAATTAAATGAAATTTGGTTAAAAACGTGTATTAGGCGTTACTCTTTAAAATGGTATACAAAAATTTCTATAAATTTGAAAATAACAAAAAAAATCGTAAAAATGTGACAAAATTGGTACTAAAATAAAATTTTTTTCAACACTTTTTCCATAGAAATTCTGAAATTTTTTTTTTTCAAATCCTTATAATTCGTAAACCGCTTAATAGATTAGAATGAAATTTGGCACATTGATAGATTGGAAACCGTTCTTTAAAATGACATGGTACATTTGTCAGCGGGGGGTGGTGTAAGGGGTTTTAACTCAATTCTTCATTCGGAACCTAATAACGTAAAAAGTACTATCACGAATTAAATGAAATTTGGTTAAAAACGTGTATTAGGCGTTACTCTTTAAAATGGTATACAAAAAATTTCTATAAATTTTGAAAATAACAAAAAAAATCGTAAAAATGTGACAAAATTGGTACTAAAATAAAATTTTTTTTCAACACTTTTTCCATAGAAATTCTGAAATTTTTTTTTTTCAAATCCTTATAGTTCGTAAACCGCTTAATAGATTAGAATGAAATTTGGCACATTGATAGATTGGAAACCGTTCTTTAAAATGACATGGTACATTTGTCAGCGGGGGGTGGTGTAAGGGGTTTTTAACTCAATTCTTCATTCGGAACCTAATAACGTAAAAAGTACTATCACGAATTAAATGAAATTGGTTAAAACGTGTATTAGGCGTTACTCTTTAAAATGGTATACAAAAAATTTCTATAAATTTTGAAAATAACAAAAAAAATCGTAAAAATGTGACAAAATTGGTACTAAAATAAAATTTTTTTTTCAACACTTTTTCCATAGAAATTCTGAAATTTTTTTTTTTTTCAAATCCTTATAATTCGTAAACCGCTTAATAGATTAGAATGAAATTTGGCACATTGATAGATTGGAAACCGTTCTTTAAAATGACATGGTACATTTGTCAGCGGGGGGTGGTGTAAGGGGTTTTAACTCAATTCTTCATTCGGAACCTAATAACGTAAAAAGTACTATCACGAATTAAATGAAATTTGGTTAAAACGTGTATTAGGCGTTACTCTTTAAAATGGTATACAAAAAATTTCTATAAATTTTGAAAATAACAAAAAAAAAATCGTAAAAATGTGACAAAATTGGTACTAAAATAAATTTTTTTTTCAACACTTTTTCCATAGAAATTCTGAAATTTTTTTTTTTTTTTCAAATCCTTATAATTCGTAAACCGCTTAATAGATTAGAATGAAATTTGGCACATTGATAGATTGGAAACCGTTCTTTAAAATGACATGGTACATTTGTCAGCGGGGGGTGGTGTAAGGGGTTTTAACTCAATTCTTCATTCGGAACCTAATAACGTAAAAAGTACTATCACGAATTAAATGAAATTTGGTTAAAACGTGTATTAGGCGCTACTCTTTAAAATGGTATACAAAAAATTTCTATAAATTTTGAAAAATAACAAAAAAATCGTAAAAATGTGACAAAATTGGTACTAAAATAAAATTTTTTTTCAACACTTTTTCCATAGAAATTCTGAAATTTTTTTTTTTCAAATCCTTATAATTCGTAAACCGCTTAATAGATTAGAATGAAATTTGGCACATTGATAGATTGGAAACCGTTCTTTAAAATGACATGGTACATTTGTCAGCGGGGGGTGGTGTAAGGGGTTTTAACTCAATTCTTCATTCGGAACCTAATAACGTAAAAAGTACTATCACGAATTAAATGAAATTTGGTTAAAACGTGTATTAGGCGTTACTCTTTAAAATGGTATACAAAAAATTTCTATAAATTTTGAAAATAACAAAAAAAATCGTAAAAATGTGACAAAATTGGTACTAAAATAAAATTTTTTTTCAACACTTTTTCCATAGAAATTCTGAATTTTTTTTTTTTCAAATCCTTATAATTCGTAAACCGCTTAATAGATTAGAATGAAATTTGGCACATTGATAGATTGGAAACCGTTCTTTAAAATGACATGGTACATTTGTCAGCGGGGGGGGTGGTGTAAGGGGTTTTAACTCAATTCTTCATTCGGAACCTAATAACGTAAAAAGTACTATCACGAATTAAATGAAATTTGGTTAAAACGTGTATTAGGCGTTACTCTTTAAAATGGTATACAAAAAATTTCTATAAATTTTGAAAATAACAAAAAAAAATCGTAAAAATGTGACAAAATTGGTACTAAAATAAATTTTTTTTCAACACTTTTTCCATAGAAATTCTGAAATTTTTTTTTTTCAAATCCTTATAATTCGTAAACCGCTTAATAGATTAGAATGAAATTTGGCACATTGATAGATTGGAAACCGTTCTTTAAAATGACATGGTACATTTGTCAGCGGGGGGGTGGTGTAAGGGGTTTTAACTCAATTCTTCATTCGGAACCTAATAACGTAAAAAGTACTATCACGAATTAAATGAAATTTGGTTAAAACGTGTATTAGGCGTTACTCTTTAAAATGGTATACAAAAAATTTCTATAAATTTTGAAAATAACAAAAAAAAAATCGTAAAAATGTGACAAAATTGGTACTAAAATAAAATTTTTTTTCAACACTTTTTCCATAGAAATTCTGAAATTTTTTTTTTTTCAAATCCTTATAATTCGTAAACCGCTTAATAGATTAGAATGAAATTTGGCACATTGATAGATTGGAAACCGTTCTTTAAAATGACATGGTACATTTGTCAGCGGGGGGTGGTGTAAGGGGTTTTAACTCAATTCTTCATTCGGAACCTAATAACGTAAAAAGTACTATCACGAATTAAATGAAATTTGGTTAAAACGTGTATTAGGCGTTACTCTTTAAAATGGTATACAAAAAATTTCTATAAATTTTGAAAATAACAAAAAAAATCGTAAAAATGTGACAAAATTGGTACTAAAATAAAATTTTTTTTCAACACTTTTTCCATAGAAATTCTGAATTTTTTTTTTTTTCAAATCCTTATAATTCGTAAACCGCTTAATAGATTAGAATGAAATTTGGCACATGATAGATTGGAAACCGTTCTTTAAAATGACATGGTACATTTGTCAGCGGGGGGTGGTGTAAGGGGTTTTAACTCAATTCTTCATTCGGAACCTAATAACGTAAAAAGTACTATCACGAATTAAATGAAATTTGGTTAAAACGTGTATTAGGCGTTACTCTTTAAAATGGTATACAAAAAATTTCTATAAATTTGAAAATAACAAAAAAAATCGTAAAAATGTGACAAAATTGGTACTAAAATAAAATTTTTTTTCAACACTTTTTCCATAGAAATTCTGAAATTTTTTTTTTTTTCAAATCCTTATAATTCGTAAACCGCTTAATAGATTAGAATGAAATTTGGCACATTGATAGATTGGAAACCGTTCTTTAAAATGACATGGTACATTTGTCAGCGGGGGGTGGTGTAAGGGGTTTTAACTCAATTCTTCATTCGGAACCTAATAACGTAAAAAGTACTATCACGAATTAAATGAAATTTGGTTAAAACGTGTATTAGGCGTTACTCTTTAAAATGGTATACAAAAAATTTATAGAAATTTTGAAAATAACAAAAAAAATCGTAAAAATGTGACAAAATTGGTACTAAAATAAAATTTTTTTCAACACTTTTTCCATAGAAATTCTGAATTTTTTTTTTTTCAAATCCTTATAATTCGTAAACCGCTTAATAGATTAGAATGAAATTTGGCACATTGATAGATTGGAAACCGTTCTTTAAAATGACATGGTACATTTGTCAGCGGGGGGTGGTGTAAGGGGTTTTAACTCAATTCTTCATTCGGAACCTAATAACGTAAAAAGTACTATCACGAATTAAATGAAATTTGGTTAAAACGTGTATTAAGCGTTACTCTTTAAAATGGTATACAAAAAATTTCTATAAATTTTGAAAATAACAAAAAAAATCGTAAAAATGTGACAAAATTGGTACTAAAATAAAATTTTTTTTCAACACTTTTTCCATAGAAATTCTGAAATTTTTTTTTTTCAAATCCTTATAATTCGTAAACCGCTTAATAGATTAGAATGAAATTTGGCACATTGATAGATTGGAAACCGTTCTTTAAAATGACATGGTACATTTGTCAGCGGGGGGGTGGTGTAAGGGGTTTTAACTCAATTCTTCATTCGGAACCTAATAACGTAAAAAGTACTATCACGAATTAAATGAAATTGGTTAAAACGTGTTATTAGGCGTTACTCTTTAAAATGGTATACAAAAAATTTCTATAAATTTTGAAAATAACAAAAAAAAATCGTAAAAATGTGACAAAATTGGTACTAAAATAAAATTTTTTTTCAACACTTTTTCCATAGAAATTCTGAAATTTTTTTTTTTTTCAAATCCTTATAATTCGTAAACCGCTTAATAGATTAGAATGAAATTTGGCACATTGATAGATTGGAAACCGTTCTTTAAAATGACATGGTACATTTGTCAGCGGGGGGGTGGTGTAAGGGGTTTTAACTCAATTCTTCATTCGGAACCTAATAACGTAAAAAGTACTATCACGAATTAAATGAAATTTGGTTAAAACGTGTATTAGGCGTTACTCTTTAAAATGGTATACAAAAAATTTCTATAAATTTTGAAAATAACAAAAAAAAAATCGTAAAAATGTGACAAAATTGGTACTAAAATAAAATTTTTTTTCAACACTTTTTCCATAGAAATTCTGAAATTTTTTTTTTTTCAAATCCTTATAATTCGTAAACCGCTTAATAGATTAGAATGAAATTTGGCACATTGATAGATTGGAAACCGTTCTTTAAAATGACATGGTACATTTGTCAGCGGGGGGTGGTGTAAGGGGTTTTAACTCAATTCTTCATCGGAACCTAATAACGTAAAAAGTACTATCACGAATTAAATGAAATTTGGTTATAAAACGTGTATTAGGCGTTACTCTTTAAAATGGTATACAAAAAATTTCTATAAATTTTGAAAATAACAAAAAAAATCGTAAAAATGTGACAAAATTGGTACTAAAATAAAATTTTTTTTCAACACTTTTTCCATAGAAATTCTGAATTTTTTTTTTCAAATCCTTATAATTCGTAAACCGCTTAATAGATTAGAATGAAATTTGGCACATTGATAGATTGGAAACCGTTCTTTAAAATGACATGGTACATTTGTCAGCGGGGGGTGGTGTAAGGGGTTTTAACTCAATTCTTCATTCGGAACCTAATAACGTAAAAAAGTACTATCACGAATTAAATGAAATTTGGTTAAAACGTGTATTAGGCGTTACTCTTTAAAATGGTATACAAAAAATTTCTATAAATTTTGAAAATAACAAAAAAAATCGTAAAAATGTGACAAAATTGGTACTAAAATAAAATTTTTTTTCAACACTTTTTCCATAGAAATTCTGAAATTTTTTTTTTTTCAAATCCTTATAATTCGTAAACCGCTTAATAGATTAGAATGAAATTTGGCACATTGATAGATTGGAAACCGTTCTTTAAAATGACATGGTACATTTGTCAGCGGGGGGTGGTGTAAGGGGTTTTAACTCAATTCTTCATTCGGAACCTAATAACGTAAAAAGTACTATCACGAATTAAATGAAATTTGGTTAAAAACGTGTATTAGGCGTTACTCTTTAAAATGGTATACAAAAAATTTATATAAATTTTGAAAATAACAAAAAAAATCGTAAAAATGTGACAAAATTGGTACTAAAATAAAATTTTTTTTCAACACTTTTTCCATAGAAATTCTGAATTTTTTTTTTTTCAAATCCTTATAATTCGTAAACCGCTTAATAGATTAGAATGAAATTTGGCACATTGATAGATTGGAAACCGTTCTTTAAAATGACATGGTACATTTGTCAGCGGGGGTGGTGTAAGGGGTTTTAACTCAATTCTTCATTCGGAACCTAATAACGTAAAAAGTACTATCACGAATTAAATGAAATTTGGTTTTAAAACGTGTATTAAGCGTTACTCTTTAAAATGGTATACAAAAAATTTATAGAAATTTTTGAAAATAACAAAAAAAATCGTAAAAATGTGACAAAATTGGTACTAAAATAAATTTTTTTTCAACACTTTTTCCATAGAAATTCTGAAATTTTTTTTTTTCAAATCCTTATAATTCGTAAACCGCTTAATAGATTAGAATGAAATTTGGCACATTGATAGATTGGAAACCGTTCTTTAAAATGACATGGTACATTTGTCAGCGGGGGGTGGTGTAAGGGGTTTTAACTCAATTCTTCATTCGGAACCTAATAACGTAAAAAGTACTATCACGAATTAAATGAAATTTGGTTAAAACGTGTATTAGGCGTTACTCTTTAAAATGGTATACAAAAAATTTCTATAAATTTTGAAAATAACAAAAAAAATCGTAAAAATGTGACAAAATTGGTACTAAAATAAAATTTTTTTTCAACACTTTTTCCATAGAAATTCTGAAATTTTTTTTTTTTCAATCCTTATAATTCGTAAACCGCTTAATAGATTAGAATGAAATTTGGCACATTGATAGATTGGAAACCGTTCTTTAAAATGACATGGTACATTTGTCAGCGGGGGGTGGTGTAAGGGGTTTTAACTCAATTCTTCATTCGGAACCTAATAACGTAAAAAGTACTATCACGAATTAAAATGAAATTTGGTTAAAACGTGTATTAGGCGTTACTCTTTAAAATGGTATACAAAAAATTTCTATAAATTTTGAAAATAAAAAAAAAAATCGTAAAAATGTGACAAAATTGGTACTAAAATAAAATTTTTTTTCAACACTTTTTTCCAAAGAAATTCTGAAATTTTTTTTTTTTCAAATCCTTATAATTCGTAAACCGCTTAATAGATTAGAATGAAATTTGGCACATTGATAGATTGGAAACCGTTCTTTTAAATGACATGGTACATTTGTCAGCGGGGGGTGGTGTAAGGGGTTTTAACTCAATTCTTCATTCGGAACCTAATAACGTAAAAAGTACTATCACGAATTAAATGAAATTTGGTTAAAACGTGTATTAGGCGTTACTCTTTAAAATGGTATACAAAAAATTTCTATAAATTTTGAAAAATAACAAAAAAAATCGTAAAAATGTGACAAAATTGGTACTAAAATAAAATTTTTTTTCAACACTTTTTCCATAGAAATTCTGAAATTTTTTTTTTTCAAATCCTTATAATTCGTAAACCGCTTAATAGATTAGAATGAAATTTGGCACATTGATAGATTGGAAACCGTTCTTTAAAATGACATGGTACATTTGTCAGCGGGGGGTGGTGTAAGGGGTTTTAACTCAATTCTTCATTCGGAACCTAATAACGTAAAAAGTACTATCACGAATTAAATGAAATTTGGTTAAAACGTGTATTAGGCGTTACTCTTTAAAATGGTATACAAAAAATTTCTATAAATTTGAAAATAACAAAAAAAATCGTAAAAATGTGACAAAATTGGTACTAAAATAAAATTTTTTTTCAACACTTTTTCCATAGAAATTCTGAAATTTTTTTTTTTCAAATCCTTATAATTCGTAAACCGCTTAATAGATTAGAATGAAATTTGGCACATTGATAGATTGGAAACCGTTCTTTAAAATGACATGGTACATTTGTCAGCGGGGGGGTGGTGTAAGGGGTTTTAACTCAATTCTTCATTCGGAACCTAATAACGTAAAAAAGTACTATCACGAATTAAATGAAATTTGGTTAAAACGTGTATTAGGCGTTACTCTTTAAAATGGTATACAAAAAATTTCTATAAATTTTGAAAATAACAAAAAAAATCGTAAAAATGTGACAAAATTGGTACTAAAATAAAATTTTTTTTCAACACTTTTTCCATAGAAATTCTGAAATTTTTTTTTTTTCTAATCCTTATAATTCGTAAACCGCTTAATAGATTAGAATGAAATTTGGCACATTGATAGATTGGAAAACGTTCTTTAAAATGACATGGTACATTTGTCAGCGGGGGGTGGTGTAAGGGGTTTTAACTCAATTCTTCATTCGGAACCTAATAACGTAAAAAGTACTATCACGAATTAAATGAAATTTGGTTAAAACGTGTATTAGGCGTTACTCTTTAAAATGGTATACAAAAAATTTCTATAAATTTTGAAAATAACAAAAAAAATCGTAAAAATGTGACAAAATTGGTACTAAAATAAAATTTTGTTTCAACACTTTTTCCATAGAAATTCTGAAATTTTTTTTTTTTTCAAATCCTTATAATTCGTAAACCGCTTAATAGATTAAAATGAAATTTGGCACATTGATAGATTGGAAACCGTTCTTTAAAATGACATGGTACATTTGTCAGCGGGGGGTGGTGTAAGGGGTTTTAACTCAATTCTTCATTCGGAACCTAATAACGTAAAAAGTACTATCACGAATTAAATGAAATTTGGTTAAAACGTGTATTAGGCGTTACTCTTTAAAATGGTATACAAAAAATTTCTATAAATTTTGAAAATAACAAAAAAAATCGTAAAAATGTGACAAAATTGGTACTAAAATAAAATTTTTTTTCAACACTTTTTCCATAGAAATTCTGAAATTTTTTTTTTTTCAAATCCTTATAATTCGTAAACCGCTTAATAGATTAGAATGAAATTTGGCACATTAATAGATTGGAAACCGTTCTTTAAAATGACATGGTACATTTGTCAGCGGGGGGTGGTGTAAGGGGTTTTAACTCAATTCTTCATTCGGAACCTAATAACGTAAAAAGTACTATCACGAATTAAATGAAATTTGGTTAAAACGTGTATCTTTAAACGTTACTCTTTAAAATGGTATACAAAAAATTTCTATAAATTTTGAAAATAACAAAAAAAATCGTAAAAATGTGACAAAATTGGTACTAAAATAAAATTTTTTTTCAACACTTTTTCCATAGAAATTCTGAAATTTTTTTTTTTTCAAATCCTTATAATTCGTAAACCGCTTAATAGATTAGAATGAAATTTGGCACATTGATAGATTGGAAACCGTTCTTTAAAATGACATGGTACATTTGTCAGCGGGGGGGTGGTGTAAGGGGTTTTAACTCAATTCTTCATTCGGAACCTAATAACGTAAAAAGTACTATCACGAATTAAATGAAATTTGGTTAAAACGTGTATTAGGCGTTACTCTTTAAAATGGTATACAAAAAATTTCTATAAATTTTGAAAATAACAAAAAAAATCGTAAAAATGTGACAAAATTGGTACTAAAATAAAATTTTTTTTCAACACTTTTTCCATAGAAATTCTGAAATTTTTTTTTTTTCAAATCCTT